>JAKVQU010000057.1:0-67841 GCA_030462985.1 Schwanniomyces sp. yHRVM31
TGAGCTACCGCCTGTTGTGCTTGAACTGCTTGAACTTGAGCTACCTCCAGTACTTGAGCCAGAAGTACTACACTCGGTGCTTGAGCTACCGCCTGCAGTGCTTGAACTTCCACCTGCAGTGCTTGAGCTTCCACCTGCAGTGCTTGAGCTACCTGCAGTCGAACTACTAGAAGTTGAAGTGGTACAGGTACTTGAGCTGGTGGTTCCACATAATGCACTCCAACAATAGGCTGGGCCGTCTGATTGTGGTTGACATTCCATCTTATAATCGTAAGATATTTGACCAGAACATGATCCGCTATGAATACCTTTTGAACACCAATCGTATTGAACTGAGATTTGGGAAGTGCAGATTTGATTTATATTATACGGGTTAGGGGTTCCAGATATGATGTTACTAGCAGTCCAGTCATTTGGGTTAATATTCGGGTTACGGTTATTATTATAATCATAAAGAATTACTTGATTACCACTAGTGATCTTTAATCCCCACAAATTGTTTATAGTTATTAGAGAGTTGATTTGAAAATTGAAATTAACCTCGTATTCATTATTTCCTAAGTTATCAATATAATTGACAGTATAAGTAGCTGATGGATGATTTCCAGAACTACCACCATAGATATTTTTGCTACACTGTTTAGAAAAAGTTACGTCTCCAAGGGGAGGACACAGCGAGCCAGAGCCAGGGCCAGAGCCCTTGCCATGAGCATTAACAAATGGGAATAGCAATAAAGCAGATAATGTATTTAGTTTCATGATTCAGTGTCGAAAATAACAACTCAATAACTTGAGGACTACTAGATATTTATAGACTTGGCTTATGAGGAAACGACTAAGGCTAACCAATTAGAATAATTACAAAATAGGAATTTCGTATCCCTTTTGGTACACATATTCTTGTCATTACACGTTATATGATTGCTTTGCTATTGCAATTATGCTACTTTTACAATTAAGATTACAATTCGTCCACATATATTATATTCTAATGTACGCTGCACAAATTTGGAATTTAATAGGTGCATATCACTTTGTTCAGCGATATGTATGTAATTTAAATTACAGATTGAGAAAGACAAAAGCCAATTTCGTACCATCTTCAAATAGAATAAAAAATGGCCCGATTATTATCTATGGATTTGGACTTATTATTAATGATGTATAATTATTCAAAGAGACACTTATTTTATCATGAAAATAATACTGTCCGTAAAGATGTCAATAAAAAACGAATCAGATCATTCATGGAGAAAGACGCCTTTTTATTAACCTTTAGGAAATATTCAAAAAATAAGAACAAATGTGTGGCCTCATTGTATTACTATATTCAGAGTGTAAACATTTGAGTGTTAAGCGAGCAATGTTAAGTGGATTTAAATCAATTAAACACTACAAACAATAGTTTTGTTACCTTCTCCAATTAGCGTAGATCTTTAGTTTCAAGGCCCTAGAACCACAACGGAATTTTGCAGATTCATAAATCCATCAAACTAGAATACGGTTTGCTGCATGTCATCACCTTGAAAAATCTCGTAATTTCCGAAAATGGAAGAGAATTCTTCATACAAACTTTCGTATATAAAGTTTTGATTTAAGTAAAAGGCTAAAAATAATTACCTCTATGTGTTTAAAAAAATATCGTTAACATATGATAATTCAGGATCATACATTCTCTTATATTATAAAACCGCCTTACATGTGTCATACTTAAAATGTTAATAAACTGTTATAAACCAATTTTTGGCCGTATTACTATTAATCCCTTCATCGCTTTTGCATATTGTTGTTAGATAGTAGTTAGAATGTTTTGAGATGCATTTCTGAGGCACCAGTCTTGGTGTAAAGTCCCATGGATGTATGTTGTTGCCAATCTGTAGATCAATCGAGCTGCATTGATCTGCTACTTTATCTTGGTTTTTTTAGGGGTAATGCATAAAAAATTTATGTTAATAGACGTACATCTTATGCCTGTATATATGCACAGAAAGATTTGCATCTTGGTATATACAGTATTCCTGATATAATGGATTACTAATCTAAAATATCAACTTCTATTGCTTTGGTATATTATCAAAAGCTCCTTAGATTCTGAAACATGGCTTCCATTAAGAATTTAGTTATATTTGGTGCACATGGCAAGGTAGGTCAACAATTGGTTCAATTGGTTTCACTGGCAACTTCCCAGATTCATGGTAAGGCTATTGTAAGAAACAATGAACAAGCTGCAACCATTGAAGGCATTTCTAAGGGAAATAACGTAGAGACCCAAAACTTTAGCTTAGAGACCGCCAGTGTGGATGAAATTGCTGGAGTTATTAGGGGAAACGATGCAGTTGTTTTTAGTGTGGGTTCGAGAGGACAAAATCTCTTGCAAGTTGACTTAGATGCTGCAGTTAGGACTTTTGAAGCTTCTGTATTAGCTAATGTTAAAAGAGTGTTAGTTGTTAGTGCAATTCATGCTGACAGTAGAGAATTCATCAGAAAATCACCAATCTTGAACTATTACCTAGCAAAGCATTATGCTGATAGAATTTTAATTGACGAGTTTTCTGATAAGTTGGATTTCACTATTTTGAAGCCTACTAAATTGACAGACGAACCTCCTTCAGGCAAGATCAGGATCATAAAGAGTGACCATGAACCACTTGGTGAAGTTAGTAGAGCTAATGTGGCAAAGGTTATTTATGAAATTCTTGAGAACAAGAATACGTTTGGTAAGAGTTACAATTTTGCAGATGGGGATCTTGATATCACCAATGCTACTACATTCGAATGAATAGTTAAGTAATTAGTATCTTTCATATATATGTAAATCTGATATTTAGGAGATATGGTACAGAAATAATTGCAATATCATTTTAAATGCACAAAATTGTTTAGAATAAGCCTTCGATTTCACCATCGTCGTTGACTTCAACGTTCATAAAACCAGCATGAGTTGGTAAACCTGGAATTGTCATGATTTCAGCTGCTAAAGCATATAAGTAACCAGCACCTGCGGAACATCTGACTTCTCTGATTGGAACAGTGAAGCCAGTTGGGACACCCTTTAATGATGGGTCATGGGATAAAGAGTATTGAGTCTTAGCAATACAGATTGGCAACTTGTTGTAACCTTGCTTAGTGTAAGTTTCAATTTGTTGTTTGGCCAATGGAGATAATTCAATAGCAGAAGCACCATACATCTTGGAAGCAATAGTCAAAAGCTTGTTTTCAACAGTATCATTGACATCATATAAGTACTTTTGTTCTTCAGCAGAATCAGACAACTTAACAGCTTCAACAACAGACTCGGCTAAACGAAGTGCACCTTTACCACCTTCAGCCCAATGATTTGATGGAACAGCAAAATCTGCACCAGCTTTAAGAGCTTCTTCTTGAATTAAGTTGATTTCAGCAGTAGTGTCGGTTTCGAATTGGTTGATGGCTACTACAACTGGGACGTTGTATTGCTTAATGTTAGCAATTTGTTTAGCTAAATTAGCACAACCTTGTCTTAAGAAATCCAAGCTTTCAGTAGTATATTCTTCTGGTAATGGTTGACCTGGCTTAACATCAGTAGCACCACCGTGCAATTTCAAAGCTCTAGAAGTAGCAACTAGAACAACAGTGTCTGGTTTTTCACCAGAAGTTCTACACTTGATGTTGAAGAATCTTTCACCACCCATAGTGAAGTCAAAACCAGCTTCAGTAACAACAAAACCCTTTTGACCATTATTGATTGGATTAGTAGGAGAAGTTAACTTCAAGGCTAACTTGTCGGCAATAACAGAAGAAGCACCAATAGAGATATTAGCGAACGGACCAGCGTGAACGAAAACAGGGGTACCTTCTAAGGTTTGCATTAAGTTTGGCTTAATAGCATCCTTCAATAATGCTGTGATGGCACCAGCACATCCAATGTCATCAGCTGTGATGGCTACACCACTATCAATTTGAGTACCTACAACAATCTTACCAACTCTTTCTCTTAAATCCTTCAATGAAGTGGATAAAGCTAAAATTGCCATTAATTCTGAAGCAACTGTGATATCCATACCACTCTTACGTGGTGGGAATTTACTGGCTTCATTCTTACCTTGACCAATAGTAATTTCACGAACAAATCTATCATTACAATCAACAACTCTCTTTATAGTAATTGATTCTGGGTCAATGTTCAACTTAGCAAATCTTTCGATCTCTTCGTCAGTTAAATCGTCTGGGTTTGTCTTGTTAATGTTCAAGTTTTGTAATCTTGTTAACATAGATGGAGTAAACTTTCTAACTCCTTTTTTAGCTGGCACTAATCTCTTGTAGAATCCTTTAATGGTCTTGGAAGTACTTTCGTGGAAAAGTCTAGTATCAACAGCAGCACATAATAAGTTTTGAGCAGCAGAGATAGCATGAATATCACCAGTAAGATGCATATTGAATTCATCCATAGGAATAACTTGAGCGTAACCACCACCAGCAGCACCACCCTTAACACCAAAGGTTGGTCCCATAGATGGTTGTCTAACATTAGCAATAGAGTTGTAACCAAGATGGGCACCTAAAGCTTGAGTTAAACCCATAGTGGTAGTGGATTTACCTTCACCTAATGGAGTTGGTGTAATACCAGCAACTAAGACAAAATTACCCTTTTCTTCAGGAGAACCTTCAGCTTGTTGATCTAAACGTTCAGTGACCAACTTAGGATCAACTTTAGCTTTGTAGTGGCCATATGGTTCTAATTCTCTTTCTAATAATCCCAACTCTTGGGCAATTTTAGTGATCTTCTTTGGTTTTTGAGCTCTGGAAATAGCAATATCAGATGGAACTGGGTTTTCCAATTTCAATGGTAAACTCTTGAAAGCATGTTCGTGGGCTCTTTCAGCTTGTAAAACAGCAGCATCGTAAACGTTAGAACATAACATTGCAACAGTCATTGGACCAACTCCACCTGGAACTGGAGTAATAAAACCAGCCTTCTTAGAGACACCTTCATAATCGACATCACCAACGAGCTTCTTACCATTCTTGCTAGATGGATCATCCTTGTAGTTAATACCAACATCAATGACAATGGCATCTTCTTTAATCCATTCAGCCTTGACATACTCAGCAATACCGACAGCAGCAACGACAATGTCAGCATTACGAACGATAGAAGGTAAATTTTCAGTGTAACGGTGACAAATAGTAACAGTACAATCTTCATTTCTTAACATGGCTGAAACTGGAGTACCAACAATATCAGATCTTCCAATAACTACAGCATTTTTTCCTCTGAAAGTAGTCTTGGTGGTCTTGATAAGTTCTATAATACCATTTGGAGTACATGGCTTGAACATTGGAGTACCACCTCTCTTGGATAATTCACCTACATTGAAACGATCAAAACCATCAACATCCTTCAAGGTAGCGACGGAATTGGTGACTAGTGTTTCGTTTATGTGCTTTGGCAATGGTAATTGAATCAATAAACCATTGACACTTGGTTCTTTGTTCAAACGATCTATTTCTTCCAATAAAGCTTCTTCACTAATGTCAGCATCAAACTTCAATAAAGTTGATTGAATATTGGAAGATTGTGCAGCTTTCAACTTGGATCTAACATATGCAGAAGAGTCTGGCCTGTCTCCGACTTGGATGATTGTCAAGTTTGGTCTGAATCTCAATTTATCAAACGATATGCTGTCTTGATTCTTAAAATCATCAAATTTGGTACGGTTATATTCCACAACCTTATTGGCAATGTCGTGTCTAATCTTCTTAGCTAACTTGGTTCCAGATACCACCACTGCATCCAAATGAGCAAAAGATTGGTGGAATCTTCTATATCTACCAAACTTGGTTATATTTTTATTTAAAATTGTTCTGGAAATCATCATTTAACTAATAATTCAAAAGATGCAAAAAAACCTGAAATTCCAGTTGACTAGTTGTGATGACAAAAATTATTCTATAAAAACTCTCCTTAGTCTCTAACAAATTCAGAATTATTCCAAATATCACTTGCAGAAATATCCCCGGTATTTTAAGTTATTTATACTAAAAGGAAATTAACTAATTTCAGTATTGCTAATAGTTAAACAAAAGAAACGTACTGAAAATTTTGTGGAAAAAAAAAATCTGTATGCAGGCCACTGATAGTAGTCCATTCTTATAGGCAGAAAAATTTTCTCAATTCGTATGACTCATCCAATTTCTGGGTCAACTGGTGCTCAATTGAGTAAGGGCATTTACCCCTATATGAAACAGATCAAAGTATAAACATTATAGTTCTGTCTAGATAGCTTTAGCATAGTTTTCTAGCAGTTAACTACGGATTAATACCCAGTAAGTCACCGTTATGAGTCAAGAATCATAAAGTTCAGTTTGAGATGAGGTCCGAGTCAAAATTGACCCCGGCTTAGCAGAAACGTGACTAAAAAAGAAATTAGTTTTCCCAGGTAGTGGCTAATTAGCGCAGAGTCACGATCCGAGTAAGACTAATGGGACAAAATTGACAATTGGGGAATTACATTGATATATCTGTGACTCGGGGAGTTTTATCAGTGCATTAACGATAACTAGGGGGGATCGTAATTTAGTGCTTCGGACAGGAGTTAAATCTTTCATATGCATAGTTTATCACTAGTAATACTCATTTTGGCGAGGCTCTTTGGTTGGTTTGTGTATGGAGCAGCATATGTGAAATAAAATTAGTTTATATAGAATTAGTTATTTATTAAGTAATCGTATCGTCGTATAAATATTATCAGGTTGTATGCAAATATATGGAGAGAAACAACAGGGCTGTTAGTTGGTTTGGATCGAATGGATTGTGTGAATGGTATCGGTATCATAAAGGTCTGAGGACGAACCGAGGTATGGAGTGTTATTACCCAGGGCATCTTCCTCCGAGACGTCTTTTACTGAGGTCTTTGGGGAGCTGGCTCTTGAAACCAGCAGCTGGTCGTCCGTATCATTCCTAAGACGTTGTAACATGGCATGAGCTCGTAACATCGTTTGGTCTTTATTTACGCTTGAAGGGTATTCAGTTTGTTTGCGACGGGTTGACATTCTTCTCTTTAAATAATTCACACTCTCGTAATTATCATTATGGGATGGTTGGTGAGACGAGTCCAAAAGGTCGTCAAGCGACATAGTTGAGTAGAGTGACAATGCTCTACTTCTCCTGTTTCTTTCTTTCGTAGTGGATGTGCGAGATTTGGTTGACTTCAATTTTTGTAGAAGTGTATCAATAACGGCTGCAGTATTGAGGTTATCGTCATCGTCGTCACTTATGCTGTCACTCTTTTCACTTTCTTCTTCATCAAGCTCTTCTTCCTGAGCCATCGCAGTCTCAGATGAATATTCTTTCTCTTCATTTTCTATGAAATCTGTCTTATCAATAGTATTCGAATTGTCCGCCTTTTCTTTTTTCCTGACTACCGTTCTAGATTCTTGTAATACCTTCTGTCTTGCCTCAAATACTCTCTGGTCCTCTTCCTTCTGTATATTTTCAATATGTGCTTTCTTAAATTCATTAACAAACGATAAAACCTTGCCAAAGAAGTTTTCTCTGGAAGACATTTCATTAGGATTTTCTCCAAAATAAACCATTAAAGCATTGTATTCTTTCATTGTACTTTCCATGTGAGTCTGTAATAACGAATTTTTTATTTTAGCACTTTCTAATGGAGCGGAAACCACAGACAATACCTTATCTTCTGGATGCATTTTCTCAGGCTCGCTCAAATTTCCTTTACTAATAGAGCTGTTGACATTTTCAACCAAGCTTTCAAACTCCTTGCAATCATTTGTAACTTGGTCTATAGAAATATTTTGTAACACATGTAGAGGCTTTAATTCGTCAACAAATGCACCATATTCCGGGAAGGTATTTCTGATTATCTTTTCAATGTAATTTAAGAAATTCATCGTATTATTTTCATCTTTCATAAACTTTAAACGCTGTAAAGTATCCAATTTGAAACCCATTGCCTGTTTCGATGAGTCGTTCATGAAATTTCCTACAGACCTTATAATACCAAAAACATTCTTAAGACTTTCAGAATTTTTCAAAGACTTTAGTGCATCATCAACTAGTCTTAGTTTTCGCAACAAGTCTAATTGATCCTTCTGATAAGTACGGGTGAGCAACAAAGCTCGTGATCTAGATTTCCAGTAATGTCTCATATTAAAACATAAAGCAAGATATAACTGGTCTGGTCTTTCTAACTCATTAGAATTTTTAGTAGGTTTTTTATCTGGCTTGGTAAAGTCTAACGAATATGGCATAAGCCTTTTCTGTAATGTTCCGCTAATTTCATTTAAGGAATCACTATTGAAAAATTCAAGCACCGTGACATTTTCTAAAACGTCCTTATCACAATGAATAATTTTCATAATTAAGTCACTGGTTGAAACACTAGCAAACATATATAAGTTGATACCAAATTGTTGTGCTAAATCTCTAGGTAAGTACGAAATTTTTGATTCTTTTGCTGCGCTGTTATTCTTAAAGGCAGACATATCTTTCTTTAATTTGAAAGTTGAATCTTTTGCAATAAATACTTTTTCCACTTCACCTAGGACCCCCTTTTTTAACAATTGCTCAGAAAGCTTCTCATGTGCCAAATCGTTCCAGAAGGTCTGGTTAATATCATCTATTTTCTCCCAATGCATTTGCTTTAGTTTTGTCTTTGGGCGAGCTGTAGAGAATATTCTTTCTTGCGTCAATTCATTTACAACACTGCCTTTTAGTTCGTCAATGTTAACTTCCTTCCCTTCCTTCAACTTAGGTCTATGTTGAATTCCTTTTGAGAGATTATTCATAGCAGGCAATGGGGGTGGTGGCGGAGGTGGAGGTGGAGGTGGTGCTACAGCAATATTTGCTTGCGGAATCAAAGATAGAGGAATAGGAGGAGGTGGTGGTGGTGGTGGTGGGGTTGTAATGCCTTCGGTAGGTGAGGTTTTAACATCTTTTTTCTTTTCCATAAATAGAGGTAAAGGTGGTGCCGGTGGTGGTGGTGGTGGTGGGACTAATTGAGTATGAGATTTTTCACCAGTAAAAGGAGAATTTGTTAAGGATGGAGTTGGAGGTGCATTCTGTAGATCTTCTAAGCTGAAATTCTTAGATAGAGTATTATTAGAGAAAAGTGGGGGAGGAGTAGGTGCTCTTGGGTGTTTGAAGGACACACTAGCCTCGTCTGCCAATTCCATTATTTTACCTTCTTGAATATTGGTATCATTTATCCTTTTCATATCGCTTGTTAAATTACTTGTATCAGACAATGGATGACCGATGCCTTTCAGTGACCCAACCAAAAGTAGAGATGATTTCAACGATTGAGAAGATATGTCAACCTTTTTCGCAACTTTGTTCTTTTCCTCTTCTAGCCTTTTTATTTGATATTGTAATAGGCCTATTTGTTTTTCCTGGGATGCAATTTTATTAGCAGCTAGTTTATTCTCATTCTTAAGGTTCAAAACAGTCTCATTATAACCAAAACTGGCCTCTAGTTTAAGTTGGTTCAAGTCTTCTTCAAGAAGCTTTAATTTTTTGGATAACTCCTCATTTTCTAACACAGCTTCTCTTGCTGTTTCATCAGTACTAAGTCTTTCGATAAGAGTTTGGATCGAGTTATTTAAGATAGCATTTGCATTTAAGTCAATTGAGGATGTTTCTGCAAGAATATAACGTAATACTGAATCAAATACATTGAGAAGCTTGACAACATCTGATTCATCTCTTCCGGTTTTCTTTAAGAGCATTATCTTCTGAAATATTGACTTTATATACATGCAATTTTCATCTTCTATGCCATCATCAATATCGAACTCCTTTTTAATAGCTTCATAGATTTTATCGATGGACATTTCGGTATCCAGAAAGTCTAAGCTTTTATCATGTAAATTGAAAAATTCCTGGAAGTCTTCTTCGGCATATACTTCATATTTTTCAATTTCACCATTTATTCTATCGTCGTTTATTACCTTCAATTTGTCAAAAACTTTTGGTAATCTTGAGTCATTCAACTCCCTTCTTAAAGATATTCTTGATCTAATGTCCATAGATCCTTCAACAATAGCGTTAATTAATAATAATGTTGTAAGTGAGTAATTCTTTAGGTTTGTATCACTAGTTTGGTCATGTAACTTCCTTCCCTCGTTAGATCCAGTAAAATACTGGTTGAGGAAAGATTCTAAAGAATTGAGCCATGGTTGAAATCTCACATAATCACCCAGAACATCTTGCAACGATGATAAACTTTCTAAAATACATGAAATATATTCTCCATCTGAACAATAGGACAAAAAAATTAGAACTTCGGTAATTATTATTCTTGTAGATAACCTGGGTGAAATTAATGAGTATATCATTGATTTTATTAGAAGTGCTCTATTTTTAAATTTGTTCGTCATAGCAAATTCTAAATTCTCTGAATCCTCCTGGTCTTCTCTCTCTGAATTAAGAATATTTTTTAAACATTTAACAATTATATATTCTTTATCAAACTCCTCGTTCGACTTAATACTTTTCTTGTTGATTCTAGATAAAATGACCGACAAGGCAGTTTCACCTTGGGCAGAAACAAATAATTGGCACCAAGAAACTCCTAATTTGAGGGAGAAAAGGTTTTCGTGCAATTTCTTTTCCAATTTCTTATATTCCCTTAAAGATAACTTATTAGACATTATTCTGGCGACAAACCATTCTGGTGAACCATCTTTAAGTTTCTGTTTTTTATTTAAGGCACTGGATGTATGTATAGTTGTAGTCTTATCCTGGTCTGTAGTAGATTGTATGTTATCATGCTTGGATAATAATACTTTTTTTTTAGATTTATGCAGCTTCGAACCATCGTCAAGTGATGTATTCGTCATCTTTCTACTTACCTCAACATTGTTAGGTTTCGAAGGTATATATGATCTAGTGGGTTCATTCGTGTGTGTTTTTAACAAACTACTCAAATCAAAATCTTTATTTGTTTCATTCTCGCTTAATAATAATTCCCATTTCCTTCGTGTCGGTTGTTCACGTAATGTCTGTTCTGCTTTTTCGTTGAACGCCCTAACAGAGAGTAATTTCTCAAATAATGAATCAACAATTGCTTGATTAGGGATTTTATTCATATGAGTTGTAACTGCCTCAAAAGACTGTAAACTATTTTGTACGGGGGTGCTCAGATATGACGATGTGCCACTTCTCGATAAAGGTTTAGTATTCACCACCTTTCCACTAATACCACTCACTGTACTAGAATGTTTCATCCCCGTAAACTTATAAATGCTTCCGGAATCGTTTTCTGGTAGTGAAGCTGTGGAATTGTTTGAACTTAAAGACTGCAATCCGGGTGTATGGCTTTGGGGGCTGTTAGATATAAAATGAGGCTTTACTATTGGAGGAGGCATTAGATCCTCGTCAGGAAAGCCACCTGCTGTGTAGTTCAATCCATACTTAGAAATTTCATTCTCATTAGTATTATTGGGCCTTGTCTTAGGGTCTAATGAAGAAAAACTAACATTACTACTGCTCATGCTAGTTTGATAAATTTCAGATACATCAGGAGGAGCCATAATGCCCAGTTTTGACTCATGGGATGACCTAGAGTCTATAGAACCCCTATATTGCGTCGGGGAAAAGTTTGTTGCCTTTTCGCTATCTCGTCTTTCCGAAGATGAAGATGTCCCATCAGGCAAATATTTAACATGAATTGGCTCCCTATTTTGAACCTGGGTTGATTCGTACTCAATAGCCTGGAATTGTGCCTCGCCTCCTGACCCTCTTCTTCCCGGTGACCCTTCTACTATCTGGGAGAAGTTGAGAATTGATGCGGACTTCGAAAGCTTTCTGATTCCCTTAGAAAACACATTCGGTTTCTTGAACGTTTTATCTGATTCGTGTAGCTCTATCGGCGTATCTAATGATCCAATAGAGGGGCTTCTTTCCTTCATGGTTCTGGCCACTAATTATATATATAACGATCAAATGTGTCTTGTTTGGATCAATTCATGATCTTCATTCCAAAACATGACAATCAAACAAATTGATCTGGCTGTAAATCGTCACGTGATTTTATAAGAATCTTTGATTACTATGCCACTAGATTGATCAGTTGTAGATGGATTGGTTCTTAACATTCACAGAAGAGAGAAACTTGTATTTCAATTTATTATGAGACAATATCTCTCATAAGTCAGCTGTATATGTTTGCTGGTGAAATTATTAGTGGAAACTGACCCCATGATACCTCAGATCATTGGGAATTCTAGCAGTCGCGTAAAAACGATTTTTGTTTACTATAAACACTTCAAGTTATATATCATATAAGAAGTGGGCATGAGTATAACAAAACCTTTGAGGACAGTAAAGAAGAATAATAAGTCTATTGATAAAGATCAGAAGACAATTTCTAGTTTTTTTCTGACGAAAAGTAGGGTCAGCGCAAATGGTGTTTTAAGTACATCGCAATTTACAACCACGAGTAAAACGCCAGAGAAACCCAGTTTAACAAGAAGTAGCTCTGTTATTAGTAGAGCAGTCAGCTCTAATAGTGGTTTTGACGATCTTGGAAGTTCGGACACTTCATTTGATTCTCCAGAAATTAACAATTTCCGTAATCCAATGCTTCTGAAGTCTATGGAACTCACCAGAGGAATCACGTCTCAAAATTCTACCATGATTGATTTAACACAAGATTCAGGGCATGATATTGTATTGGAGCAGCTGAGCCCTATTAAGGAGGCAAGTGGCCGTATGGAGTTGAAGAGAGGTCATCTGAATCTTCTTGACTATTTGAATGGAGGTCAAGCAAAGAAAGTACCTAAGATCACTAGAAGTACTACTCCTAGACTGACATCACCTGTCAGAGTCACAGCAAGTATTCAGCTCAGTGAAGAACAAGCTCGTGTTCTTCAATTCGTATTGAAAGATAAATTAAATGTCTTTTTCACTGGTAGCGCTGGTACAGGTAAGTCTGCGGTGTTAAGAGAACTCGTTGGGAACTTGCAAAGGATATATGGTCACCAAAGAGTTGGAATTGCAGCATCAACTGGTTTAGCTGCCTGTAATATTGGAGGACAAACTCTCCATAAATTACTTTCTATAGGGTTAGGTACTGGAAGTCCTTTAGAACTAGCAAAGAGAATTAAGAAAAACGGAGCACAAGTTAGAAAATGGCAAGAATTGAAGGTTTTAATTATAGATGAGATTTCGATGATTGATGGAAAGTTATTTACTAAGTTGGATGAATTAGGAAAGATTCTTCGCAATAATCAGAAGCCATTTGGAGGAATTCAAATTGTATGTACTGGTGATTTTTTCCAGTTGCCACCTGTAGACAGGGATGGCAATGCTGAATTTTGTTTCCAAAGTCCAGCTTGGAAAAAGGTCATCCATAAGACTGTATTATTGAAAAAAGTCTTCAGACAAAGTGGTGATTCAGAATTAATAGATATGCTAAACGCATTAAGACATGGAGAATTAGATAATGAAACAACGAAAAGATTTTACCAGTTATCAAGAAAAATTGAATATAAAGATGGTTTAGAACCTACTGAGCTCTTTCCAACAAGAGAAGAAGTTAAAAGAGCAAATTATGCTAGACTTAATCAACTTCCTTCGAAATCAGTTAAATATTTTGCAAAAGACAATGTTGCTGATCCTTTCCTTCAAAAGATGCTTGAAAATTTAATGTGTGAAAAAGAATTAGAATTAAAAGAAGGAGCTCAAGTTATGTACTTGAAAAATTATAGTGAGACTATCGTAAATGGCTCTATAGGTACTGTTATGTTTTTTATGACTGAAGCTTTATGGACAAAGGTTAAAGAATTATATGGCTACCTTGACGCATCTGATACTAAGCTCATGGAGGAGCTTAAGTTGTTATCAACTAGAATTGGAACCACATTTTGGGACGACGTTTCAACTCGTAAATATGAACTATTATCTTATGATAGGAAAGCTCGTTTTACAGAATTATGTAACCTAGCATCACAGGAAACTATGGCCACTGCTCTCCCTGTTGTCAATTTCAAAACTACATCCGATGAAAACTTCCTTTTGAGAGTAGAAATGGAAGAATTTTCCATTGACTCAGGAAGAATTCCTCGTGGATCTTTTGGAGGTTCTGCGCCTGAAAAGTTAACTAGAACCCAACTTCCATTATTATTATCTTGGGCATTATCTATTCACAAAGCCCAGGGTCAAACGATAGATAGACTCAAAATAGATCTCAGAAGAATCTTCGAAAAGGGTCAAGTATATGTAGCATTATCAAGAGCAAGAAGTAAAGATCGTTTAGAGGTGCATAACTTTGATCCAAGGAGAATTACAACGTCACAGTTAGTAAAAGATTTCTATAAAAGTATAGAAGTCTGATGTATATAAAATATATAGTTTAGATTCTTACGCACGATCGACATTTAATCTCAAACGGCAAATTTACAAATCTAAAATTTTCCAATTTACTTAAAAGACAATAGGTATGTCTCATACATTTACAGATAGTAAGAATAGTGGAGAATTGGGATACAATGGATTTCCTGTTTCATTGAATTACTTCACTGCACTACCAGATGTATCAGTTTTGCATAATCCACATTTGGTTGTGATCTTCAAATCTTTGATGAAAAAGGATTCAACCACAAAAGAAAAGTCTTTGAATGAATTTATTCAGTTATTCCAAGACCAAGATAACGATGAATATTTAAAAGACGATCTTTTGATAATGTCGTGGATTCAACTATACCCAAAGTTGGCTATAGATAATTCCAGAAATGTAAGAGTTCAGGTTCATGAAGTGCAGGCCAACTTCTTGCAAAAAGTCGGAGGCAAGACTTTCAGTAAATATTTCAAAAGTTGCATTTCTATCTGGTTACATGGACTATTTGATGTAGATAAAATAGTAGCGAACGCATGTTACAAATCATTATTGAAGAGTTTGCAGGACGATAAATCTAACATTGATAAATTATGGTTAATTTTCTATAAACCTATCATTAATTTTATAATGACATCTATTTGCTTAGAAGACCATGAGAGTCTTTCAGATCAAAGATATACCAAAGAAGATGATTCTAAATCAAAATATGAAAGAGTGATTAATGGAAGTATTTCAATGCTTATAAAAGTAATTGATATTATAAAGTCTGGGAGTTTATCATTAGAGAATAACGAAGAGGAATTATCAGACATACAGAATATTTTGAGTTCAGAGAGACTTTGGGAGTTTCTAGGTAAATCCATAAGTGGTGAGCATATTAATATACCATTATTCAGGACATTGATTACCTTGATTACCAAAATTTTTGAGAAAGATGGTTCTAGCGTAAACAAATTCGCTAGTAGCTTACCCGATTTGAAGAGTATTTATAAGGATGTCTCTAAGAAGTTTATAAAGAACGTGAAAATTAAGGTTAATTCCAAATCCCCAAACAGTAATTTGATCTACCGTAATGCGATTTTGCCTTTATGGAATTGCTTGATAATACTAACTGCTTTCTCCAATTTATCGGATTCAGAAAGGAAACGATTTAAGATAAAAAAGAATTTCTGGGAGATGGGTGGAAGCAAAAGTTACTCTAGGTTATTAGAGTATTTGAAGTTGGGTTATTGTCAACTGGAACCAATATATTATTCTATCATTGGTAAATTTTTTGAGACTTTATCAGAAGTTTCAATTGATTCTGAAGAATTTTTGGAATTTGATAGTAGTGATGACGCAGAAAATATTATTGTTAAAATACTCTGTAAGCAAATTAAGAGTTTGCCAAATAACGAAATTAGATTTAGTGCCATTGATGCTTCCTTCAAGATTATTAAATTGTTTCTTCCTAAGGTTGAAGACCCAGGAAACTCAATTCTTAAGATTTTGATTTATACTCTGGTAGATTCTATTTCTAAAACAACGAGTAAAAATTCAGATCTTTATAGGATGCAATCAATTTCAAAATTTTTGGATGAGATTGTTGTTTCTTATTCAGAAAGCGGTATTTTGGAAGGGTTTAATGCTGCCATAGTTGAATCTATATTTAAAGAGGAAACCCCGGGATTTGGTATCGATGGTTACAAGTTTTCTTCACCTGATAATTCATTAATAGAAAACTATTTTATTTTATTAAGTTACATGAAAGAAAGGGATTTATCGGCTAAATTGTCTGTGTGTATTTTGGAGAAAGTTAACGATGGAGGATACGCTAACTCTTCTTTATTGTTCCATGTAATTTCATTACTTATAGAATACAGATTGGCAGATGATGAAATAATTAAAGATTTTATTGAAAGCACTCCAAGTTTTATCGAAGAAGATTTTATAGAAGAGCCTTTAGGTTTATTAAATCAATTACTTGAATCTGACTTAAAAGGCTTGATAGATCTCAATGAGTTAATTAATAATTATTTTATTAAATTATCTGTTAATAAAACTCAACTTCCAAAATTTTTTAATATTGTGTTAAGCCATTTGAAAATTGATAAGGAAGCATTCCCTGATATGTATAGCTATGTTAGTGGTTTGTCGCTGGAGAAGGATATTAATGACGACGAATTGGATATTTTACTTCATTTTTTTAATGACCCATCCATAGCTAGTAATCTCATAGACAATTTCATAGAGAAAGAAAGTTCTAGATTGAGATTAATCAAAAATTTGAGTTCTAAGTCTATTGATATTGAGGATCTTATGAGTGATCAATATTATTCTTCGCTTTTATTAAGTGCTTGGTCGAACATTGAATTAGGATTCTGTAAAGATTTTATATTGAATTCTTCCAAGAAGGAATTGGTGAGACTGACTTCGTTGAATTTTATTTGCACATCTCAATTAACTGATTTCTCTAGTATTCTTGACTATTTTAACGAGTCTATGATACCATGTGATGATATGTTGAATATACTTAGAAAGTCGTCTAAGAATTTGAGACTTGATTATTTATCAATTGGGAATCCTTTAGAGTATAATACTTATTTAATTGAAACATTTTCCAAGGATAAGGGAAAGCTTGATAAAGTTATAATCAGGATTGGGGATTTCCTTTCTCAGTTTATACAAAAGAAAGGTACATTCAAAAGTGCAAAGCCTATTATTCTTTGCTCTTTTATCAGTGAATTCCTTAGTGACTATATTTTCCTTGAAAACGAGTCTGATGTTTCGGATACAGAACTTATTCTTCAAATCAAAGATATATTATATAACTGCATTGTGAAAAATATTACTGATTTAACTTTGGAAGATACTGTTGAAATTCTTCGTGATGACATATATTTGGATACTGATTTATCGTATTCGATTGTATCAGAGTTAAATAAATTATGTACTGGAGATAGCATTGAAGGATTTTACGCAGCTAGGATTTTAAAGGTGGTATTGGATCAATTAAGTGCGGACGAAAGCGTACAATGGTTTGAAAATTTAGACCTTAACTTCAATAAATTCATATCTAATCCAATCAAACTCGCTGTTCTTTTGCTTCATTTTTCACGGTTTGTGCCTAAATCATCTAAATTTGATAGGTTGAGAAACTATGTAGCTGCAGAAATCATTGGGGTTACCAAGGATACTAATATATTAACTGATGGACTCAAATGGCTTACTTTATCCCTCAACTTTTTAAATTTAGATGTTCCCTTTGAAGCTATACCTCCACATAGATTAATGATGGTTTTAAATCAAATTTCTAAATGGATGGATTCAGAGATTTCTTACGATGAAGAATTCGTTGTAATGAGAACTCAGTTAGCCAGATTCTATGCATGTTTAGTTTCGAACTACCCTTCATTGCCGGATAAGTTTTGGGAGTTGTGTACTCAGTTAATTGTTGACAACTTAAGCTTGATAGGATCAGACCCTTCATATGCTAATTATTTGGAATTAAGATATACTACTTTGAAATTGTTCTTAATGGTTAGTAAATCCAACACTATACCTGAGGTTTGGCTCGATGAGAAAGATTCTATGACTGAAGAAGTAATGGGTATTTTCCTTAGTAAGGATGTTCAGCTGACTGATTCAATCTTGAACAATCAACCAGTCTCTCTCAATCATCAATTATTAATAAGGGTATTTGAAGTTATTAAGTTCCCAAAAAGCTTTTTGAACAAGCATATCGACGAGTTTTACTCTCTTTTATCCAATTCCACGTTTGTGAATTTACAACGGATCCTGACAGACATTTTGAACGGCTTAATAGTTACAAATCAAGAAGATGTTGTTGTGGAGTATCAACTTCGTAAATCTAATTTAGGAGATGAGGATTCTGAGGAAGAACTAAATTTTGCATTACCGCAAGCCTTACTCGACAATATCAATCAGGATGTTCTTGATGCTCATCACATGTCAAGTACTTTCAAATATTTATGGAGTTGGATATTAGTCTTTGATCATTTCAAAGATGTTACATATTCTTTAAGGGAAACATATGTGAACCAGCTTAAAAAGAGCCAATCGATAGATCTATTATTAGATGTTATTTTCGATCATCTTGATGTTACTGATAAAGCTTTTCTTCAAAAGCTTGCTCCAAGTGATTCAGACCTCGTTGAAAATATAATCCCAACATATGACGTGAAATACGGCTTTCCAGGTGAATCCCTAGAATTTGAAAGTAAATTTATTCTTGTTCACTTATATTATTTATCTTTCTTATTTTTGGGATCGCATGTACAAACTTGGTTTAAAGCAATTAGAGATCTTCAATTGAAGCTCAAGATTGAAAACTTCTCGAAAAGATTTATAACTCCTATAATAATTACAAAGATTCTAAACGAAGTTTCAACCTCTAAAGATAAAATCTCATCTAAAGTGGACAATATGAGTATCAAGGTGAATAGTGTTACTAATGAAATAAAGTCGGAATTTCTCATTGATGAAAAGACTATGCAAATGACAATCAAGATTCCAGAAACATATCCACTTGCAAATGTGACTGTAGAAGGTCCTCTGCGTGTTGGTGTGAAAGAAAACCGTTGGAAAGCATGGTTGATGTCTTCCCAAAGAATTATTTCATTATCGAACGGTTCTATTTTAGAGTCTATTGAGTTGTTTAGTAAGAATGTGAATTTACATTTTGAAGGTTTTGAAGACTGTGCTATTTGTTATTCAATCTTGCATCAAGACAACTCCCTCCCCTCAAAGGTTTGTCCAACTTGTCTGAACAAATTCCACGCTGCTTGTCTCTATAAATGGTTCAAGAGTTCAGGCGCTAGTACTTGTCCATTATGTCGTTCTACATTTAATTTTAGAAAATCTAGAACTACAAATCCATAGAACAAGGAAGTATTTAATATGTATATAGATATTAATTCCTTGAATTCATCGTTCTGTCATTTAAAAATCGTGGGTTTCCGGTAGATTCTCTTCTGGTGCCGACATTTGCATTTCTTGCCCATGGAGCACCAGTCATAGAAATATTTGTGCTAGTTGTTCTCCCTCCTTTGCTCTTATTTATAAACCCTTCTTCGTTTATTGCATCATCTGATTCTTCAATTTCATTAGACGGCAAAACCTTATTAGTGATATAATCCCTCCAAGGATATAAATTATTTGTAAACCAAAAATGTTGAACTACAGGGAATTTACCTAATACTTCAACCTCGTACATCTTTAACAAACCTGATAAAACTTTACTCCATAGTGATACCGAAGTGTGTATGTCCCTTATTATAGGCGAGTGTTCGTGAAATGGCCCACTTTTAATTTTATAGATGAACGATATAGCATTGATGTATAAATTCAGGGTTTGATATTCATGTATCATTTGATTACTCAATACCTGGCGTACTGGTGGATAATTTGTATTGGAATTAAACTGAGCAGCTCCTATGATATAAATTAAATGGAAATGGTCATCTAATCCCCACACACCATGAGATCCTGCTGGCTCAAGGTTATAAACTAAAATCAATCGTCTGACTAAATCATAATACTGCGAAAATATCACTAGTATCACCTCGCCTGTCAATTCTTCCTTCTTTATAAATTGAAAATCAACTAAACTTCCAATAAATGCAAGAAACGATAATTCATGACCCGTACCGTAATCCAACCTGATCTTTGATCCGAATGAATTTAAAAAGTAATGATTTATCTCCAAAATAAACCCATCGAAGTCAGTTATCGCAGAAGGAACTTCAAAAGCTTCTTTAAGCTTCGCCTTTACATTTTCTTCTAACTTGTCGTGCCAAATTCTGCATGCCATATTTCCAAATCTTCTTGGTCCTTCAAAAGGCTTTACTTCGTCAATTAAGTTGTTTAAGTATTGAATAATGTGCAACACTCCATTCACATTCTGTGGATGTTTTTTCAATAGTTCTTGTTTATCTTCTATGTTCTTATCATATTGGTTCTTATCTGAAGGAGGAGCCATATTGCCAATTGAGTTTGACTTTCCACCACTACTGGAGATCAAGCTTTCATTCAAGATTCCCAGAGGTACATCTTTGCCTTTTACGTTCTCAGTAACTAAATTCAATATTTTGTGGAGTTTATGGAAAGCGATTGAATTCTTAAAGTTTATGATATCATCTTCATTGTATATTTTCTTAGAAGCTTCCTCCCATTTCAATTCTGAGGTATTCATTCTTTCTTAAAGATAACTACTGCTATATAATTGCGAATTCGTTTATTAAATATTAATTATTATATGCAGTCCATTATTATATAGATCGATGGACGATTGCAAAATTATATTATGGTTACTTTATGAATTAGCCAGCTATTTATGATTGAACTCAGTTGCATCAATCTCCTGTATCGAACTTGTATCACTAACTTCATTATCGAGGATATCTAGCAAGTTATCAGAGTTTCTTCCAGGAGGACAAGGTGAACCAAGATCTGAAAATGAAGGCTTGTTCATCTGTGCCAGTCTACGGGTAGAACTTAGTGCACTTTTGACAGCTTTTGACGGAGAACTATGTTTTAATATGGGTGCACTGTGTAAAGAGTTCTGAGCGCTAATGTAAAAGACGTTGTGTTTGTCAACTTCAGATTCCTCTTGCTCTTCAGGCACAAATAATTCGCTATTAGAGTTACTTTCTAAATATGGATTCTCTTCCACTTTATGCCTTTTAATGAAGAATTGATCAACGAGCTTCTGTCCAGGGAGTAGTCTCTTTTTAGGAGAAAGCTTTTTTGGGGATGGCTTTTTAGGTAAAGATTTTTTTACTGCAATGCTGTCAGTGTACTCTTTCTGAGCCGACCGAATTGCCTTGGCAGTGGTATTAAAGGGTGATTTTATTGGTAATAATTCCCTATTTAAATCAGGTAGTTTTTGTTGTTCCAGAGGTTTTTTCTTTGTTGGTGATTTCGGAAACTGACCGAAAAAATCCAACGTTGTCTTCTGGGTTGGTACCTTCCTTTTTGGTGAAATGTTTATTCTCTTCAATTTCATGGAATTTTCAAATTCACGAATTAGTTCGGGATTTACAAGCAACACAATCTTTTTTGGTATGTATACATAATCAATTTTTGAATGTGAATCCAGTTCTTGTGCCTCCTCACTATCAGTTCCATTAGACAAATATTCCTTTAGTACTTGGATGTCATACTTTACCATTATAAAAGTTATTCCGTTGTCGATTTTTTCTCTATCTAACTTAAGCTTATTCTGTAATTTTAAAGACTGATACTTTTTTTCAGACAAAAGCCTTAGTATTATATACTTCAAGGGATAATTGAAATTCTGGAAGGAATAATTGTCTTCATTCAGCAGCTTGTTAAGCAGTATGAATTCTTCATTTTTTATCTCAACTCCGCCATTGGAATTTGAATATTGAATTTTCAGTACGCCAACAACCATTTCCGGAGAAATTAAGTTGTTGGTTCGATATACAGACTCCCTTGCTCCGTCTTTGATATTCAAATAATTATGCAAAAGCTTCAATGGGTTATTGATTTCAAAAATGTCTCCACAACTTAGTGTCCCAGGAATAAACATGAACAATTTCTCATTGACAACAGGAAATAAGTACAATAGAGTGTAATAATCATTAATTATAATATCATGTTTCAAAGTAAGTGATCTCTTAAAGATATCCCTTGATCTTATATTTATGGTTTCTCGGAGTAATGAAGTAAAATGTTTTAGCTTTTTATCTCTTATAGGTTTACTGTTCATTTCATTATAACCAAAAGCCCCTGTTGAGACGTCCTTTATAAAACACTTCAAAAATTCATTCGCAAAATCAGGAATTGGGTTGTCTTCACTACCTTTTACATTGGCATATGGTGTTCCACATTGTGCTAATCGAGTGGCATTCTTTATACCTATGCGTTGAATTCCTGAAGAATAATCTCCACCACGAAATGAAGCCAATAAAATAAGTCTCTTCCTATCTAATCCTGTCTTCTCAATAACATTGTCAATTTCAATTGGCGTGACATAGTACTTCAACGACATTTCATTGTTTTTTTTACTTGGTGAGGAGGTATCTTCAACATATTTACTGAAGTTTCGAAGAATCTTCGTAGCCCCAAACACCAAAGCATCAACATCCCCCGAAAGAACAAAGTCTACTACTCCAAATTTCTGTAATTGGGCACATTCAGCTTCTCCTTCACCTGGTGCTTGCACATAATCAATCTTGTATAACTTCAACTGCAATTTTATTTTCTCAATAAGTGTAGAACTATCCCCATACTGAGTCGTACTACTCGATTGGAATATACTTAATTCTTTCTCATAGTCTCCATTACAGTTTTCATTTAAATTATCTCCTCGGAGTTTATCTGGCTTGAATCGTCCATCGAATACCACCACATAACTGACATTTAAAGACGTTAAATACAAAAGCTTTGCCATAAAGTTCCTTATTATAGTGCTCAGTTCATCATCAACATTAATATCACTATGTGTTGATTGAAAAATCAAAATATATGCGTCCACAGCAACCCTTGGAGTTCTCCCATGTTCATCTATGAAATGAACTACAAGCTCTTCAAACTGAATTCTTTCTCCAAATCCTGGTTTCAATACGTCCCATAATTCTGAGATTCCCATAAGTAATTGTTAATTATATTGTTGATTCAGTAACGAATCATTGTCTTGTTTATTCCTCAAGAAATATCTCTATAGTCCAAATTAATGCGATCTTTGTTGTTGATCTTCTTTTGTATGATCGTCTCTATTGATCTTCTTTATCGGATTGCAAACATTTGGAGAAAAGCACTTTCTCAGTTTGTGCGATATTTTAAAACCGTAAAATTAAAGGTAATAGTATTATTGGCTAGTGTAACCTAATGGAAACAGATGTCAGAGACCCTAATCTAGGAGCCCTATTATGTGTTGGGTTCCAGGGGACCACTGTTACTCCACAGGCGTACCATTTGATTACAAAACTTCGTGTATCGTCGATGATTCTTTCAAGAAAGAATGCCATTTCAGTTAAACAAATAAGCAAATTAATCAGAGATTTACAGTACATTGCATATAACAAAGCTAATTATAGTTATCCTATCATGTTTGCAGTGGATGAAGAAGGTGGTATGTTGAATTCAATATTCGACCCAGATTATATAACCCAGCTTCCTGGAGCTATGGCCCTCGCTGCTACGGGAGATACAGAGTTAGTTTATGAAGTCCTGAAGGCAATAGCAATAGAATTGAAAAAAATAGGGTTTCTGATCATCTTGGGACCAGTTTTGGATGTGATTACGAAACTATCACATCAGTTAGTTGGGGTAAGAAGTTTTGGTTCTACTCTCGAAGATGTTAAGAAATATGGAAGAGCATGTGCTAGAGGATTAAAAGATGGTGGATTACTCACCGTTGGAAAGCATTTTCCGGGAATAGGTAATGCCAGCGTGGACTCGTTGTTGGAGCTTCCAATGATGACAGATTCTTTGGATCAAATTAGGCATTTCAATAGTGTTCCTTTCGCTGATTTAATCAAGGAAAAGTTATTAGATGGAATAAGTGTAGCTGGCTGTGGAGTTCCTGTGATTAGTCCTGACGAAACGCATGCTTGTTTATCACCAGTGATTGTTAACCAATTGTTACGACAAGAGATTGGTTTTGATGGAGTTGCGATAAGTGAATGTTTGGAAATGGATGCTCTCCACCATTCAATAGGATTGGGCCAGGGAGTTATATTATCTATTTCTGCTGGATGTGATTTGATAATGGTTTGTCACAATTTAGACTTACAAAATGAAGCTTCAGATGCTTTGACAAAAGCAGTTGAGAATGGAAATTTGGAAGAAGAAACAATATCTGCTTCATTGGGAAGAATTAAGAGGTTTCAAAAGACGTTACCATCGTGGAACGAAATATTCCCTCCGGGTTTTGATATAAATGCCGAGATTATACCCTTCAAAGTTGCCCAACCTAATTTATGGTCAAAACATCAAAAGTTAGCTGAAGTAGCTTATGAAAAATCTGTTTCTTTAATAAGAGACTACAATGACACATTACCGATATCTAAGTATCTTGTTTCTAATGCCAATAATGAAAATAATAATATATTGATCTTGAGTCCTTTATTGATGCCCATTTATCTGACGTCTACTGTTTCAAAAAATATTTATGCCGGTGAAGAGATATTCCAGAAATTTGGCAAATTATTAAATAATCATCCAATTAATAGTGACCAGAAATATAATGTATTGCATACCACATATACTGCAAATGGTTTGACTACGCTACACGAATCGTTGATTGAACATTCAAAAGTAGTGATCGTGTTTACATCTGAAGCATCTAGAAATATGTACCAAATAGGTATAGTGAAATATGTTTCAGTTCTTTGTGGGGCAAATCCAGCTTCCGTCAGTGGAGGTAGTGCAACTTTCTCTCAATTGATAAAGCCATTGATAATAGTTGCTACACTGTCTCCTTACGACTTCTTTTATAATAAATATATAGGAAGTTCGTACTTATGTTGTTATGATTATACTCCATTGGTATTAGAAAAATTAGTTGGTGTTTTGATGGGAGATATTATTGCAGAGGGGAATATTCCTGGGGAAAAAAAATTTATTAGTAAACAAAGGAAGCGTAAACTCCTGGATGAAAAGAGTAAAAAATTAACTATTCCTAAGAGGCGGTGGTTGGTGGAAGAATTCAATTTATTCCGTGACTGGACAGGATTAAAAACATTATGGAAAAATAATATGACTAAAGCTGAATATGATTTTAATATGGGGAAAAAAGAGCATGAAGATAAGTATTTCGAGAAACTATACCTATTATTATCCACTAAAGAGCAGAAGCATTTCGTGATAAGAAATTCGTCATTAAATATTTTATATGGGATTATATTAACTTGGGTAGAAGATTATCTGGCATTGGATACAGACTTAACTACCGAGTCAAAAAATGGTTCCATAATATATATTTTGGTAGACAGAGCTAAAAGAATGCAAAGCATTGGCAAAAATCTACACTCTAGTGCAATCCGTTATTTGAAAGATCAACAAAAGTGTAAAAAAGTATCATTAGGAAGTTCGTTTCCTTTGGTATCTGTTTTTGAATCACCTCTGTTCCTTCAAAGCAATAAGTTTGTTTCATTCATGAATAATTCTGGTTGGGATATTACCGTTGATTTTTCAAAAATGAGACAGGTCATGTTATTGGATGACATAAAAAATTGGCTGGTTTCCAAAAAGATTTTCAGAGAGTTGATGATTGTTGGTGTTAGATTTGATATTTGCACAGATCCAGAAAAATTATTAAATTTAATTAATCGTTCCATAAATATTGACGAGAAAAATGACGAAGATCTGTTGAGAGCGGTATATCTAGAGGCCTTAAAGTATTTGAAGAGTAAAGCTCCATATGGCGTGAAAGTAATCATTGCCATTGAACCAACTAACCAAAATGTTATTGGAAGTATTATATTATTCTCCAATAAGTCTCAGCTTTCTAAATTCTATCCTTTTATGGATGATTGTAGTAGCAGTGTAGACGAAATTATTGGTGGGTTGAGTAATACAATAATAGATCCTTTGTATTCTAATTTAACTGAAATATTCAGATTCGGGTTGATCTGCAGTGGGATTACATTCTTGAAGTCTAGTTTTAATGAAGAGGATAGAAAGGTCAATAAGTGTCTTTTATTGGGAATGAGTAGTGACAAGTCTCTAGAAGGTATTCAAGAAATTGGATTCAATAACTGGAGATACTATTATCCAGTCTTCGATTTAAAATCAGATTTAGATAGGTCATTTTTGTAAGGATATGTATTTTATGTTAATTTAGAAATATAATAAAGTCTATATATATATTAGAGAAATTATAAGACTCCTTTTTGTTGACAATATTCAGATAGTTTATTCTAGTTAATAATTTTTGTATCTCTTGTACTAAAATCTCAAAATATTAGATTATTGTGAAAATTTTTTTAATTGATTACTTTTAAACAAAAACTTTTCAAAATGTCAAGAACAGTATTGAACGAAAGATTGAATTATAGTGCTCAATATTTCATGTTAAATTCTAATGCTTGCAATATATGCCTTTAAACTATACAAGTCGTGGGAAATTTGCACCCAATATTACCTGAGTTCTAACCTGAAGTTTCTGTAATTAATCATTTAGTTTTACAATGGAAAATCATTTTTCCGGTGAATACCTACGTTGCTGTTCCGTTCCTACCCTTTCACTCTTTCTGGTAACGCCTAAAAATTTATCCAAATATAGGACCAATGTTGACTGCATATACTAGACTAAAAAGTACTTTTTACTCCACAAGATTCTTGCACATAGGCAACACCACATTCCAGAACACCAGGACCAATGCCTCGCAACTTGAATGTCATATTCAGGAAGCCGGGCATACCTGTATACAACTAGATCGCGTGCCCTTAGTTATCATTTATTTTGTAATCTGGGGAAATTCATAATTATCTTTAGCAAGCAATAGATCCCTAGAATCGATTTCACAAATAATAATGACTAGATAAACATTACACTCAATAATTTACGGCAAATTAATGAAAGTGAAATTGTTCGAGTTTAAACTTAATATAGATAGCCTGATCTCTGTAAAGACACTTCAACTAAAGAGAGCTCGATTCTATAATCTAACTTCTGTAAAGTATTCTTCCACAAATATCTAATCTGCACACAGTATGTCATGTACAAATTTCTGTTAACTCCTCATTAGTAACAATTTTGGTAACCAATCATTTACGTTACTTTTTAATTGTGCCATCGATAGACCTAGATAATCTTTATTGTATGTTCTGTAGTTAAGAGAGAACAATGTAATAAACGGTGATATTTCCATCTATCAATGATTATTATCTTCTTCAGTTTGTAATATTGAGCCTTGACTGACCTTCCTTTCTCCCGAAATCTCTATCCCGGTGACAAACATAAAATGGTCCGCGGAATATTACGGGGGGGCGTTTCTAAGAGAAAAAACGGCTCTTCCGATATCTTCCCTACCCCAGACTTACTGGTAACAGTGATAGTTTTCCTTTTCCCCGGGGTATAAACTAAATATAACAAAGTATAAATAGGCAATGAAATTCTTCTATGTCCATACTTATAAGTTTATTAATCATTCCAATTAGGTTATTCTACTAGTTTATCCTTATTACATTATTTTATAAAACAATATAAAATGGCTCCTCCTACTGCTGTTGAATCTACTATAAATTTCACTGGACACCCATCTATTAAAAACATTGAAGACCCATTGGTCCAAAAGTTGTCCTTAAATTCCGAAACTGTCATTCGTCATAATGCCCCTGCTCCAACATTATATGAAGATGGATTATTAGAAAAGGGTACTACCATATCTTCTTCTGGTGCCTTGATGGCTTACTCCGGTAAGAAGACCGGTAGATCTCCAAAAGATAAAAGAATTGTTGAAGAAGACACATCTTCCCATCATATTTGGTGGGGTCCTGTCAACAAACAAGTTGATGAATTGACATGGAAAATCTCCAGATCTAGAGCTTTAGATTACTTAAGAACTAGAGAAAAATTATTCGTTGTTGATGCTTTTGCTGGTTGGGATCCAAAATACAGAATCAAAGTTAGAATTATATGTGCTAGAGCTTATCACGCATTATTTATGACTAATATGTTGATCAGACCAACTCCAGAAGAATTGGCAAATTACGGCGAACCAGATTTTACCATCTACAATGCTGGTCAATTTCCAGCAAATGTTCACACTAAAGGTATGACTTCTTCTACTTCTGTGGAAATAAATTTCAAGGCTATGGAAATGGTTATCTTAGGTACTGAATATGCTGGTGAAATGAAGAAAGGTATTTTCACTGTCATGTTCTACTTAATGCCAATCAAGCATCAAGTTTTAACTTTACATTCTTCTGCTAATCAAGGTGTTGAAAATGGTGATGTTACCCTTTTCTTCGGTTTATCTGGTACTGGTAAAACTACTTTGTCTGCTGATCCAAACAGAAAATTAATTGGTGACGATGAACACTGCTGGTCAGACGATGGTGTTTTCAACATTGAAGGTGGTTGTTATGCAAAATGTTTAGATTTATCTCAAGAAAAGGAACCAGAAATCTTCAACTCTATTAAGTTCGGTTCCATCTTGGAAAACGTTGTCTATGATCCATTGTCAAAGGTCGTTGACTATGCAGATTCTTCTATTACTGAAAATACTAGATGTGCTTATCCTATTGAATTTATCCCTTCTGCTAAGATTCCATGTTTGGCCAATACCCACCCAACAAACATCATTTTATTAACTTGTGATGCTTCAGGTGTTTTACCACCAGTTTCTAAGTTATCCAATGCCCAGGTTATGTATCATTTCATTTCTGGTTACACATCTAAGATGGCTGGTACTGAGGAAGGTGTAACTGAGCCACAGGCTACCTTCTCAGCTTGTTTTGGTCAACCATTTTTAGTTTTGCATCCAATGAAGTACGCTCAGCAACTTTCTGATAAGATCGCAAAGCACAACGCTAATGCTTGGTTATTAAATACCGGTTGGGTTGGCTCTTCCGCTGCTAGAGGTGGTAAGAGATGTCCATTAAAATACACTAGAGCAATCTTGAATGCTATACACTCAGGTCAATTAAACCAAGTTGAATATGAAAACTTCCCAGTTTTCAACTTAAACATTCCAAAGTCTTGCCCTGGTGTTCCTTCTGAAATCTTAAACCCACTTAATGCTTGGACCGGTGGTGCTGATTCATTCAACAAAGAAGTTGGCTCATTAGCAGGAAAGTTTTCTGAAAACTTCGTAAAATATGCCGACCAAGCTACTTCAGAAGTTAAAGCAGCTGGACCAGCAAAGTAAATTTCTTATAAGTCTAATATTTAACTAAATTTAATAACCATAATAAACAGAGTATAAATAATATAGTGATGCTAATAATTTATTCTTATGACTATTGTATATGATGTACTAACATGGATTACTTAAAGAATATGAACATGTTGTGCCCTAAAGAATTCCTAACTAACAATATAACGTCATCTTGGTCCCTGATCAATTTGTAACAATTGTCATAAGAATATCACCAAAGTAGGGGAAAGTGCTAATTCCGATACCTGCAGGAATGTACATAGACGTTACTAATTAACACCGATTGCTACATGTGATATAGGGTATAAGAGAAAATTAACTCCTCATGTTACATGATATATGTAAGAATCGGAAATCTTTTAGCGTTACAATACATAAATCGGTAAAATTAAATCTCCGAAGTTGTATTAAATTATGACATCTAATGTTATTCATAGGTGTCTTCATTACTGAATATTACATATTTTGCTGTTATTTGTTAGAAAATTAAATCCAGTATATTCCTAAATATTCCTAAATTTTACCGTTTTAAATACCTATGCTCCCATCACAGGGGTACAATTAGAGTGAAAATAATCTATCAAAAGATTTTGAGTAGCCTATATTATATTAAGTATCACATATGATTGCATATGTGCTGCTGCGTCAATCATTCATTTGCAACTGAAATCATATGCAGATACAGACCCCTCAAAAAAATAAAATATATATAGGAACATTATCCGCTACCAAGTCGAGAATTCAAACTACAAAAATGACAATGCCTTTAATATTAGATATAACTTCGGAAGGTACTAAGGATAGATTAACCTCTTGGTATGGGATACTATTTGTGACCGTAGTTGCTTATTTGGTAGTCTCACAAATCCAACATTATGTTAGTGCTAAAAAACTTGGAACGAAGAAGATAAAATACTACTTCAATGATAAGCTTTTTGGATTTAGAAACTTCTTTACTATTTTCAATGCTAAGAAAGAAGGTACCATGATTAAGCTTAGTCATAGTAGATTTGAAGATTTGGGGGATACTTACACCACTAAGATTTTTGGAATGTCCATGGTCTTGACTAGGGACCCTGAGAATATTAAAGCATTATTGGCAACTCAATTTAATGATTTTTGCTTAGGAACAAGGCATGAACATTTCAAACCATTTTTGGGTGACGGTATATTTACTCTTGATGGCGAGGGTTGGAAACATTCTAGAGCTTTATTGAGGCCAAGTTTTGCTAGAGATCAAATTTCCGATGTTTCAGTATTTGAAAACCATCTTCCAAATCTTTTCAAACAAATTTCTAGACACAATGGAGGGCCCTTTGATATTCAAGAATTATTCTACCGTTTTACGGTTGATAGTTCAACAGAGTTTTTGTTTGGACAATCAGTTGAAAGTTTAAAGGATGAAGCTATTGGTATGACTAAAGATGCGATTGATTTTGATGGTAAGGCTGGGTTTACTGATGCTTTTAATAGGGGCCAAGCTTACTTGGCAACAAGGGCTCTTTCACAACACTTACACTTTTTATTCTTCAATAAACAATTTAGAGAAGATATTAAAACTGTCCACCAGTTTGCTGATTTTTACGTTAAGCGTGCTTTAGAAACTCCTCCTGAGAAGCTTGAATCCCTCTCCAATGGAAGCTACATATTTTTATATGAATTGGTGAAGGAAACAAGAGATCCATTAGTTTTAAGATCTCAGTTATTAAATATTCTCATAGCTTCAAGAGATACAACTGCAAGCCTTTTATCATTTACAATGTTTGAGTTGGCAAGGAATAAGGAAATTTGGGAAAAATTGAAGGAAGAAGTATATGAAAAATTTGGAGATGGAGATAACGTTGAACTAGACAGAATAACTTTCGAAGAATTAAAGAAATCAGAATATTTGAAGGCTGTTTTAAATGAAACTTTAAGATTATATCCTGCTGTTCCACAAAACTTTAGAGTTTCCCAAAAAAGTACAACTTTACCTAGAGGAGGTGGTGAAGATGCTATGTCACCAATATATGTTCCAAAAGGTACAACTATCTCGTATTCAGTTGGATCTGTCCATAGAAATAAAGCAACATATGGTGAAGATGCTAATGTTTATAGACCAGAAAGATGGTTTGAACCATATACAAGAAAATTAGGCTGGTCTTATTTACCATTTAATGGTGGTCCTAGGATATGCTTAGGTCAACAATTTGCATTGACTGAAGCTTCTTACGTCTTGGTAAGATTACTTCAAGCATTTCCAAATATCGAATCTCACGACAATGAATATCCTCCAACAGAGTGTTCGGAATTAACTATGTCTTTAATGAAAGGTTGTAATATTTCGTTATTCTAGTTGATGATTATATTTATTTATTTGCTTATATATGCTACGTATGAAATTAATAGCTTGAAATTTAAATAATTTGTAGTATACTGAGTTCGATTATATGCAGTATCATACACAAAATGAACTAAACATGAAGACGTAAACAAAAATTTTCGAACTAGTAAGAGAATATAGATTTAAATTGTTACCTAGGCATCTATTTATAAGCCATGGTAGAGATATCCGGTAAGCTTAACTGGTCTATTGACATATTCATTGAATGCTACAATTCAATTAACTTTCTGGGAAAAATTGATGATGATCTTTGTCATATTTTAAAAGGCGATTTAATAAATATACTTCTTGTACCTGGCAAAAATGAATCATCTAAGAGTAAAGTATTGGATGATTCAAAGCCTGTAACATTCAATAATGGTGATGAATTCAAATTAAATAAGTCATTCGTAGAATCAGCCATTTTGTTGTCTACAGAAATAGATTTAGATGAGATAATGACAGCGGAATTGCTTTATTATTCAGAAGCTTTGAGTTTTCAAAAGGGTACTAGTTTGAAAGACAGTGCAATTTTTGTTTATTTCCAAAGATTTCAATACATATTGAATATTCTTGGATTCTTGATTACAAATAGAAAGTTAGAAAATTTAGTTGGAGATGATTATGATCTTATATTCAATAATATAATCAGTAGTTTTGAAAGAATCTACAAATTATTAAGCATAACTAATGACCTTATTGATAAACAAAGAAATACCAGCGATATAAATAGTTTGGCTTTTGTAAATACAATTTCATTTACGAAAAATGAATTATTTGCCATACATGAATTACTTGGTAAAATTTATTTTGGTCTAATAGATTCATATCTTGACAAATTCGGCAAAGAAAAATACTTCAAGAAAATGATATCTCACGTAACATCACATATAGCTGAGGAAGATTCTTTAGTTATACATTACCTTCCGGGCTTGTTACGATTTGCTACAAACTTGAAAAATTTACTGGAAAATGAAGTTATTCAAACTCATAAGATATTTGCTGATAAATTATCTACTGACCATGATAAGGTTTTTTCCGAAGACATTATCGATTTATCAAAGTCAAACTTAAAAAGTATAGAGATTCTATTGGCGTTTATATTTTTCACAAATTTCATTTCTTGGTGCAAAGAGGACGATAAAAGAACTAAAAAGTACGATTTCAAGGAAGACATTGTAAAGTACTTGGAGTGGTGTATAAATTATGGCATCATGGAAAAGTTATTGTGCTATACTTCTGAAACATCTAATAAACAAACAAAAAAATTATTTGAATGGAATAATTTGTATGATTTTCGTTCCTTGCTACAAAGAAATTTCCCAAAACTTAAACCTGTTAAATTGTCGTATGCATATGCTAACGATTTAAGCATGAAAGATAATTCAAATATTACTAAGTTAGTGGACACCAAATGCTTTATATCATCTTGTGAATTTGATGAGGAATTATTAGCACCTTTATTTCATTGTTTCTTCGTCGATTTCATTACCAATGCAGCAGTCATATTAACTCTGATGAGAGATACGGAAGAAGATTTTTTGCTTTCATCAGTTAATAAAAAGCAGTTGGAAAATAAACTCAAAAATTCCAACAATGAGGATAATTTAGAGTTATTAAATAAGGCAACAGATCCCGAGGATAGTACACATTTATCAGATGATGGCCATTTAGATCTTGACCAGATATCTTCTAGAGGGGATTTGGAAAGATTTTATTTAGCATTTGCATACACTTATAGTAACAGGCCTGGTTTATGTAGTCTCTTCTTACCTAAGGATGAACCTTCAAGTGATAAGATAGGCTTTATATCATGGGGATTATGCAACAACACTTCTCCACTAATAACAGCTACTTTCTGCTTAGTGTTGGGGTCTCTAGCTTCTAGTGGTGATGAGATAGCTTCAGTAATTTGGGAAATATTAACAAATAATAATAATTCTAGCAATTTGAAAAAGAATGATTTTTCAAGGATATCTATAGATTCAATTATTGATTCCTTGAACTATTATATTGATTCCTTAAATGATAATTTTGAGCAAGATCTTAATGACCAAATTAGAAAACAACAAAAACGACAAGAATTTTTATTTATAAGTAATTCAGCTCCCCAAGATTTAGAAGAGGTTTCGAATGGTCCAATTATTATTGAATTAAGTGAGGATTCTATTGTTTTCATATCCGGTTTCATTCAATTGATCTCATCTATTGTAAGAAATCTTAGTACATCAAACGAAAGATCTAATGAAATCAAAAAGATTGCATTTAGCAGATTCTCTCCGATAATTAAGGGATTTTTAAAGTTCGATAATCTTACATCAAATACTACCAGCCAAGCTAATGTTATGATTAATACTGACAACAAGGTAGTTTTGACTAACTTAATTTTGGCTTTAATGTCTGATTTTGTTTTTGAAGATGACAATTTAGAAATAAGATATAAAATATGGGAAATTACAGATCGTTGGTTATGTCACTCATTAAATGACAATTCTGTTAATAATAATACAGAAACAGGTACCCGTAATACTTTTGATATTCTCAATACTACTCAGTTCAAGAACAAATTTCCTCTTAAACGTGGTATCAAAATTAACCAGGGATTCACAACAAATTTGACCCATTTATCTCAAGTTGGTAATTTTGTCGAACTCATGAAAAATTTGTTAAGACCACTTAAAAGTAAAACTAAAGCTTTCACAAAATACAAGCTTTTATTTCCGGCAAATCTAGGCTTCGGCTACAGACCTAACAATCAAGTTGGAATTTGGCCATATCTTGAATATTTATTACTTGAAGTATTTGCTAAATCTGAAGAATTAGTTCAAGATGAGGACAAATACAATCTTCAATTTCTGATTATTGAAACCTTAGAATCTTCGTTGGGTGAAATCGATTGGCATTTTATTAATGATATTGCACCAATCGTCATTAATAACTTAAACAATTTAGACTCAATTGTAGAATCTATGATTCCTAATATTCATATTTCGTATAACGGATTTGTTAAAATGCATCAATCTTTAGCAATTATGAATTATTTATTTGATGAAAGGACGTATACAACACTTAGCAATATTGTATGCGTAGGTTCGAATTCTATAGCAGAAAGCGAAGATGTGGCAAGATTGGTTGAAAAGTCCTTAAACGTAATAAATCGAATTATCGAATTGCAAGATACTTATATAAATCGTTTGCTACCAATAATAAAATCGGACCATTTGACAGACGAAGGGAAGACTTCTAGTTCTAGTTTAACAAATGTATCAAACATAAAAGAGATGTTCATGGAGAATATTTATTATCCAAGTAATGTTGGTACTAAGGGACTTAATAATTTCTTTGAGGTATTTTTATTTAACTTGACAACTGTTGTTCATTTTGCTCTCTATGTTGGTAGCTCTAACGTCAAAATTGCTAGTAAGTCAATTGAAATATTAGGAAGAATTAGCAAATCTCCTTACTTTATCTCTAAATTCAATTCGAGCTTAAATGATCCAGTGTTAAATAATAATAGACTATTGACAATCTTTGAAAATATTGATGAATCCGAAAGAATAAAGTACGCATTTATTGAACAATTTGAAATTTCTAATGATAATAATGAACTCAAATACAGTATTTTGCAATTCTTGGTTGATAACTTGTCAGGTTCCAATAGGAATGAACCATCTATTTCCCACTTTTTATTAGGATTCACTGTAAGGGGAGGGAACTTACTTCTTGATAATTCAAGTGATAAAAATACCTTACTTAAATCCGTCTTACAAGTTCTTAGTATTAGCTTGGAATTAATATCTGAAATTGACTATGCAAATGGTAATAGCAATATTATTGACATTGAGCCTGCTAAAATGGCATCTATGATTTTGGAAATTGTTGTGAAGTTATGTCAAGACTCTATTTCTTCCTCAATCACATTAAATTATTTAAGGAACTATGGTGATTTATTCGAAAAAATAATCAATTGTCAACCGAAGATTGACCTTCATACAATTTGGTTTAACTGTCCATTTAATGGTAATTTGCAAGATGATTTTGATAATGAATTTATTCAAAGTAGTTCTAGTTCGAATGCTTTTTTTTCGTTCATTAACCATCGCAACTTAATCTTACAATATTTCTCTTTAGAATTTCACAATATTAGCTCCATTTCTAAAAAGGAATATTATATTGATTTATTATTAAAGAACAAGGACTTCTTAGATGGATCAGCAAAAATTTTAAATTTTTTGGATATCCTTAACTTCAGGTTCACTAACTTTGAAATCTACAAGTATGAGAAATACAATAAAAAATATAATCTAACTATGATATTAGAGCAAATTAAAAATTCAAGCAAACAAGGTTTAGACTTATCCATATTGAATGATATTTATAAGATCGTGTGTCAAAATTCTAGTATTACAAACAAGGAGATGAGAGAGTCATTTTCTAAAGAATTAATGTACGAGGGAGTTAAGATTAGTGAGTTCCTAAGTAAATTTTTTATTTCAGAAGATTTGAAAAATATCCAATTAAAATGCTTGCATTCGTGGTGTCAGTTAATTGAAATATTAATCACTGACCAAACTCTTTCTTCTAGAGGGTTTACATTAGAAGTTTTCCAAGTAATGATTCCAAAAATAAATGATTACTTGGAAACTGAAATTTCATTTTCGGAAGAGTTGATATCTTTGAGTGTTTTGCTCTTTGATTTTTATGAGCAAGATGTATTGATCGATAAAAATAGCAAGGACTACGTAATTGGTATTCAAAAACTTGTTCCTTTATTTAAGACATGCATAAATGGAATTTTGAATTCAAATTCAACTCCAAATTTAAGATCTGACTTATATGTTTTAGCCAATAAGTTTTTAGTGAAAATTTTCAGCAAGGAGGAATTAGTAAGACAGTTCTCTATAATTCTAAAATCCATTGACAGAAAATTCATAGATATAATTTGCAATGATTCTATCTACTCCGAGGGTACATCAAGAATAACATCAATCTTACTTTTAGAGTCCTTGGTTCATTTATCGTCTAAGAATAAGGCAAACTTTGTTTTAGAAATTCTTACGAAGAATAACTCGCTTTTGCTTCTTGTTAGATCAATAAAAAGAACAGATGAAATGTTGACTATTTGCTCAAAAAATAATTCTGGGATTAGCTTGGAGATTCTTCTATATGAATTAACTGCTTTTAAGTGCACTTTATATTTGTTGCAAAGAGTGTCACAGACTAAAATCGGCTCATTGCAATTAATTCAAAGTGATTTGTTTTCGATATTAAAAGAATCAAAATTTCTTAAAATTGACCCGGATTTGGGTCTCGTTCTTAGAATAGACGAATCGAATGATGCGTCTGATGTAAAGAACGCGAAGATAAACTTACTTTTGGATACACCTCAATCGATGAGCAATTTGTACAATAACCTTCATGATGAAAACGAGATTTCCTATTACGAGTTTTTGATTCCTATCTTCCAGTTGATATCCACTATTGCTTTGTCCATGGGTCCAGGATATAAACCAAGTATAACTCAAATTAAAGAATTATTGCAGAATTTTAACACTTTAATTGTTGGAATCATGAAAAGAGATATCTTAATAGAAGAAAGTCAACTTCATAATACTACATATGAAAATGAAGACAGCTTCTCTTCTTATAGTTTGAAAGAGTTAGTAAAACTTTTTACATTACTTGATTCTTTAGCTAATTACAAAAAGGTAGAGTAAATAACGTATAATAAATGACCAATGTATGATACCGCTGACATCTACAAATAATAAAAGATGCACTCTTCGGAAACTATTCCTAAGTTGGTGAGTTATGGAATTAAATGCATACGTAGGATTATTGTATACAACTTGAACTCCTCTTTTACAAAACTTTCCAATGTAGCCAAAATTGTTCATTTTCTATATGAGGCTTTAAATTATGACCAGGGCTTTAAACTTTTCAATATAATCGCACTTTATTAAGATATTTCGAGCTTTATTCTACGAATAATTCTCTAATATAATGTGCATTCTTACATCTGCGGATCAATATACACATAGTCTTGACGTTCTCGAATAATGCAACTTCTATATTATAGGTTTGTATTATCTACAATAGGTATTTTGACGAACCAAGTGACTCTATCCAAACTTCCGGTATATGATGTCAGTGCTCGCAAACCATTTTTTTCCCATGAAGAGCTAAGAAAAATTCTTTATGTACCAATTAATTAGCAAACTCTCCATGTATGATAATTAGTTTCATTCTATTCATGTATATCAAAAAAAAAAAGCTTAATCATATAGCATAACCCTCTGTCATAATTAAATAACTCCCTTATTCTATGCAAATGATATTAGAGTGCCAACATGTCAGATAGACATCAGGAAGTAAAAGTTTCTAAACTAAAAAACCTAAAACTTAATCTGCATGTATGACGTAATCTTTTCTACATTCTGCAATATGTCCAAAACTAGACTATCATTCAACCTCTAAGTCGAGAAATTTACATATTGGGAACTTCCGACTAGTTAGTACGAGGCATTACGGGATTATGTAATTAGTTTTTTGCATATCATTCTACATAAACATAGTAACAATGTATCTGCATTTTTTTATTTTTCAATTTTACTATTCATCTTATTTATATAGATCCCCAGATCCCCAGATTTATTGATACGGGAAAAGTTATTTGGGTTCGAGAAAAGTCAAAGCTAATAAAATACTTCGTTCAACGGTCGCAGAAAAAAGCCTGATGAAGTTATTTGATAAAGAGAAGAAGGAACCATCTTTTGAGGACTTCCCGAAGAGGGGGTCTGAAGAGACTATCATAACCGAGTCCAACCCATCTCTTACAAAGAAAAATTCCCCAAATACCCATCGTAGGCTTTATAGCAGACATATTCAGTTGATTGCAATCGGTACGTTTAAGTTGCACCCGAGAGGTTGCTCATATTTCAACTATAAAAAATACTAACAAATATAGGTGGATCCATTGGTACTGGTCTTTTTATAACTATTGGTACAGCTTTAATTAGAGGTGGACCTCTTGGTCTACTTCTTTCCTATGGATTTTGGACTGTTATCATCTTATTGTTGACTACAGCTGTAGGTGAGATGGTTTGCTATTTGCCAGTAGATTCTCCTTTTTTAACTATGTCCGGAAGAGTTATTGATCCAGCATTCGAATGCGCAGGTTCAGTTAATTTCTGGATTATGCAAAGTTTATATATCCCTTTCGAAATTACAGCTGTAAATGGTATGGTTCACTACTGGAGAGACGATTATTCACCTGCAATCACTTTGTGTATTCAGATCTTCATTTATGCCTGTATCAATGTTTTTGCTGTAAGGCTTTATGGAGAGCTGGAATTTTGGCTATCGCTTGGTAAGTTAATATTATGTATTGGCTTATTATTTTTCACCTTGGTGTCTATGTGCGGTGGTAATCCACAACATGATGCATTTGGATTTAGAAACTGGCACGCTAAGGGTGGTCCAATTGCAGAGTTAATCACGACGGGAAGTTTAGGTAGATTTGAAGGATTCTTTGGGGCATTACGGAGTGCTTGTTTTACTATAGTTGGTCCTGAGTATATGTCGATGGCTTCCGGAGAAGCTATGAATCCAAGGAAGACTATGCCAACCGCATTCAAAACGGTGTTATATAGATTGGCATTATTCTATATTGGTGGTGCTTTGTCTGTTTCCATTTTAATTGCGTATAATGACCCAAAATTTGTCGAGCTTAGTTCGGATACTTCAAATGCAGCTTCTTCTCCTTACGTAGTTGCTATGGAGAATTTGGGAATTAAGGTTTTGCCTGATCTTGTTAATGCTCTTGTTTTGACGTCTGCTTTCTCAGCCGGTAACTCTTATACTTACTGTTCATCAAGAACTTTATTTGCTTTAGCCAAGAGAGGGTTTGCTCCTAAATTTTTCACTTGGTGTACTAAATCAGGTGTTCCTCTACCAGCTGTTGCTGTTTCGATTTGTTTTTCATTCTTATCATTGATGCAACTAGGTGATTCTGCAGCATCCGTATTGAACTATATGGTCAGTTTATGTACAGGATCACAGATCTTAAACTACGGATACATGTGCTTTACTTATATCGCTTTCTACAGAGCCACTCAGGCTCAGGGTCTTGATAGAAGAACCTTCCCTTACAGATCCTACTTCCAACCTTACTCAATTTATATTGCTACTTTCTTTATCTGGTGTATGATCGGTTCAATTGGTTATACCGCATTTTTGCCTGGTCAATGGTCTGTTGATGATTTTTTGTATAATTACATTATGATATTTGTTACCATTGCAATCTTCATTTTCTGGAAAATTTTGAAGAAGACTAAATTTGTAAAGCCCAGTGAGGCTGACTTAACAACCGGATTGGAGGACATCGAAGAGCATGAATATGAATTTTATGCTCAGTTGGAGTCAAGTACAGAATCTAAAAATTCTAAGGGTGGTTTTTCAGCTAAATTGCTTAGTTGGGTTTTCTAGTTGTAATTACAAGTTTTGCATTATCGATTGTTAGCATAGACTATCATTCAAGTTATAATAACTTTTCATAATTTATCACTATCCAATTCTACATACTTAATTAGATCGATATCTAACAAAACATTTATATACTTAATAATTAAAATTCAATCATTTAATCAAAGGATCTATCTTATTCCCATTTCCAGGAAATATGAATTCTTCCTAACCCTTCATCGGCGAGTTTGGCAAATGCGGCCGGGGAGAAATCTAAATCATAATAATTGCAGTCTTCGCACGAATCAACGACATCGACAATTACTTTTATTACCATAAAACGCTTCTATTTTTTTGTCACAGACTTGTTCTTTCATAGCATTATATAATTGTTGCGAAATTGCAACGATGTAATCTGAATCGCTGTTTGTTCCTCCACATACCCCTAAACCCGGGCTGTAATAAGTACCATTGCCGGAGAATAAGTGCACTGTGGCTGTAGTGTTTTGAGAAGTCGTAGTATTGAACCGACTTAAGCTAGGAAGAGATGTCGCGCTATTATTCGTGGATAAAGAATGTGGAACTCTCAGATTTATAGGTGATTCTGTCAGGGAAGAATATGGTACACTTTTGGAAGAATCAACTCCATATGTTGTAAGGGGTTCATTGTAAGCACGTGCATGGTGCATGTTAACAGCTGTTGCATTTTGGTGAGTGCTTAAATCTGAAGTCTTAGCTCTTTCAGCAGTTGAAGATAACATGTCATTCAGATTTGGCAATGTAGTATTATTGATATCTTTTGTCCTGTTCAGTGGTTGAAGGCTCCAGGGAATTGTGGTAAATTTGCTTTGTTGAGCAGTGAAATCTGTAGCTGTGACGTTTGAAGATCCCATTAAACTACTAGAATTCAGCGAATCCTCAGTAATCCTACTAATATTAGGAACAGGGGATGCAGAAACAAAATTGCAAGTAACGATTGCCAAAATAGTATATCTGTTAAAAATCTTCATCTTAATTTCAATTTTTTCTTTGTGGTGAATGTATTAATCTAACAAAACTCAAGCTCTTGTAGCAGATTTGACATACTTTATATTTTGTAGATTCAGTTCCAGAACCGTACTAAGTCTTTTCCACGATTAATCCAGAACTCCTGCTGTAGTTGTTCAGATCTAGTCCAGAACTCCTTTTTGCCTATGTTCAGAACATGAACACGCTCAGTCTTGCATTGGGGCGCATTAAAGCAATTTGTTATTAGGAGCCACTAGGATATCAAACAAAGTAGGCACGACACAGCTACAAGGGTTTACAAAATTATGCTTATTTATTAATATAATGATTATATAATGAGCAAATTATATAAGATAGGAAGGTTAGAACAGAATATTCAATCTAGACCTTATGTTGTTTTATTATTTTTTTTAACCGTATCTATACTCACCATCAAAGCCATGATAATTAATCAATGCACATTTGAGAAAAATTATTCTCTAATTGAGTAAAGAGCCATTTACTTTGGAAACTAGATAAGCCTATACTTTTAGCCCTCATTCTCATATTCCTATCATCAGTAATCAAGATGGAGTATTTAAAATGCTTTGCCATTTTGGCATCAAGAACAATAGGATTCAGATTCAGATTCAGATTGGATAATCTGGTATTTAATCCTTTCATCAATTTCCTACTAATTTCATCATAGCCGAACACAGAATTCAAAATAGTTTCGTCAACATTAGTTCTCCAAGTAGTGTTATTTTCAAATTCCGATGTTTCATTTATATCAGATGCTACAGAACCGTCAAATCTAATTGGTAAAATCTCCTTATTTAAGTACAATTCTCTGATGATAATAACTGAACGTGTAGCAGCATCAGCAATTGTAATTTCTGCGGACTTTCTCAATGACCTAAGCTCTTGAAATACAATTAATGGAATTATTATTTTAAAAACTCCATTTCTAATACACTTGAAAATTCTTCCACAGTGTTTCAACCAAATATTAGTGTCCAAACTAATATAACTAACATTAGAATCCATAAAATCACCCAAGTCCCCTTCAATACTAATATTTCTACTCTGAGAAGGATTGAAATCCATTGAGATATATGAATCAGAGTAAGGACCCTCATTAATTAATAGACCCGCATTTTGCAAGATTTCGTGCAGCTGCGCTTGTTCATGAATATTCTTTACAACCCTTTGACTCTCTAAGTCGGAATCTTCTTCAAACTCAGAATCAGCATATCCCTCTAATTCATTCTCTTCAACAATATTATCATCTAATCCTAGAGTATTCTGGTCGAAACCAAAATTGTTTTCATTAATACTGAACCACTGTTGGTCTAAATCTGGTTCTAATCTAGAATCAGATGAGGACAAGTTTTCAATAGATATTGGGCGTAAGAAGTTATTTTGAACAAAACGCCCATCACTGAATAAGAATTCTTCAAGGTAAGATTGTATTTCGGAAGACCTCTCTGGTATGTTAGGAATATTATCTATATTCTTATATGTTTCTTCGTCGAACTTAAAACCTTGGACGTCTCTTACTAAACCAAAGTCATAATTATCAGCTAAGGTCCTAGCTAACAAAATGGTACGAGCAATCCTTTCGTCATTATCTAATTCCAGCTGCTCCTTAATACTTCTTTCACTAGTCAGGCTAAACATAGGTGAAGTACCGCTAATCGGAATGTCGAATAATCTACTATCGCTAATTCCAGATGATTCTGAATCGATGAAATCAGCTTTTGCTGAAATTAAGTCAAACCATAATGTTCCCCAACACTTCCAAACTTCAGGCAAAAATTCGTTTTGATTAAAATGTTCTAAATATCCTTCTTCACATGTAAGATAGTTGCAAATCATATTATTTAACTTTTCATTATTCTTAGAGAGGGAAAGAATAACATTAAGGTAATTAATTAGGTTTTCCCAAGGGAATAATTTTCTGAATAACCAAAGAAACATGCTTTTGGAATTTGGAAAATTTTTCATGGCCTCACCAATAGATATTAAGAAGTACAACCAAACAATAAGATGGCTCGTAGAAGCCTGCTTTGGTCCAACCAAGTAGTGGCTCAAAATTCTCATCGATAATTCTAAAACAGACTTATTGATATATTGGAGACAATAGAACCAATCCGTTATAGATAACTCACTAGCAGTTACAACGTGATCATCTATTCCAGATCCTAAAGAATTTTTTTCAAACAGGTTCAGAGACTTAGATTTTCTTCTACGATCCTTTTTCTCTTTGCGCTCTTTGAGTGCCTCCGGTAATTGATATACTTTAGCAAATGGATTCTTTGGATCTCCAAACCCTATTAAATGATTTACGTTAGCTATAGCGAACAATGGTCCCTTATTGAACCAAAATAGCATCTTTTCGATAGTATTGATTGGGCTAGTTTGTTGCTGCTGCATGTAATATGGGTGGTTTGGATCAGAAATGGAAGCAATACCAGAAGAAGTATATAACTCGCGGGTGAAAAAATTGTATCCATTTGAATCAGACCCAAAAGTAAGACTATACCTTGTTACCAAATCTATTCCATATTGAACTTGACTATTTTGTATACTTTCGACTTGAGATTCACTGGCAGAACTCAAACTTGAATTGTGGATGCTTAACAAAACTTTATGAATCTTTATGAAATCAATTATTGGTAATTCTAGTAATGATAAAATATTCCTCTGAGTACAAATATTTTCAACTACCAACCTAAGGTAATGTTGAGTAGGAACAAATGGATCACGACATGAAACTGATTTACTGATATTGACCAATGCTTCTAAATTATCCTGTTGTACTGTACACATATGATAATATATTTTACCATGCCCGTAAAGCGTTTTCATTGCCATAGAATACCAGTACTCAGCACTAATTTTCCAGTCAATGAATTTTGTTGAGTATAATGCAATTGCCATTCGTGAAAGATCACCTAGTTTTTCCAGCCACCAACCTTCCATTTCTAGGGCAGAATCTGTGAGGTTTGAAATTATATTAAAAGAGTAAGCAATAAAACACAGGCATATTTCATGCTCCTGGAATATGGTCATTATATTTTTCAACACTTCTAAAAATCCTACGATACCATAAACCCACATTCTTCTTGGAATTTTATATAGATCAACTATGTTTTTGCCTGTTTTGAATTGGGTCTGATTTGACGACGGCTTCAATGCAGTAATTAGAAAATCAGAATAATTATCTAATAATGTGAGATTATGATGGTAAGCTGTCCACAAATCATTCAGTAATTCTGTCGTACTAGTAGGTATTGAGGTCACAGATGATCCACCGTTAGTTACCAACGACTGAGTACCTAATGGTGAATTCGAATAGACCATATTGTTTGATGCATGCGATCCGGAAGAAATCTGACTAATCTTTATTGTTAATTCAATACAGTTTTTCTGTACAATTTCTTCAAAGTTTACAATATTCTTATAAGTCTCTTTTAGCTTCGTAGCCAATTGCTGCTCTTCATTAGACATTACACGTGGCTGTGAAGTTTGATAATTTCCTTGTGGTTGATCTTGCTTGACATGGGGTTGATTCGAAGATTGAGCTAGAGATAATTTGATAGATATATCGCTGCTAGATTGCACTTCCTTTTCCGTACCTAATGATGAATTAATCCTCTCACCCAAGTTATTGGAATCAGACAGATCAGATTGATTCTGTGCAGATAAATTAGACATCGGATTTAAGCTTGGACTTGAAGGCACTTCATATGCTGATGAGGTTGGAGTTTTAATATTACTCAATATATTTTGATTCGACTGTGATTGTATTTGTTGCTGCTGGATTATACTTCTTCTCATGTTGTTACGCATCATAGAGCCATTAAATCTAGGAGATACATGCCCTACTGTGGCATTGATACTTTGATTTAGATCCTTCCCGCCGTTATATGTGTAGTCATTTTGAATGCTTTGCATACCCATAGGTACTTGAAGGGGATTAGCTGTCCTTTTATTAGCTTGTTTAATATAATTTGAAACGCTGCTTTGGCGCTTTTGCTGTGATGTTTGATGAGTTGGAGGATCAGTGTGACCCGCTAATCCATATTGTTGATTCTGGGATAGAGATACTTCAGGTATAAATCCGGAATTATTGTTGTTCATAATCAATACCCGGTGATTCAACTTATACAGCGAAGCTCTAAATGATCAATATATGTATTTAAATTCAGAATGATTGTGTATTCCTTAATTTAGAGGCAATTTCAACCTAATCAGCATATACTGACTCAAGATTTATCCAATATACACGACTATTTTTATTAGACTAATTCATGTGTAATTTATAATGGTGCTATAAATAATTGAACACAAGCTTGGAAATGAATATACATAAATATAATTTGTAGATCCATAATTATATAAATGAGATTATTATAGCGGATTTTTATTTGGTAACATTTATAAGATTTTGTAAGTGAAAATTTTAGAGAATAGAATAAGAAGCTAAGTTACTTTTTATTAAAGTAAAGCCAATTTGGCCCTCTGTTTCCCTTAAGTGTCTAGCAATAGTTTACTTCTCCAACTTGATCTCTATGTTATGCTTCTAATTCAACAGCAGATCGGTAACAAATTAATTAAAAAAAAAATGCGAATTATAAAGTCTCTAGAGAAATTCTACAATTTGATTTTTGGAATCCAAAGGTCTATAATTTTCTGCTTGGTTAAGAACCATACTTCACCCCAGAACCGACTCTTTAAAGTCTTGTAAGACCCCTCATTTCCAAATGAAATCTCTAACGTAAAGTTTATATTAACACGTATAATAACCTAAATATGATCAATAATTCATCAAAATTAATACAGCATCCACTTGCCCACGCATATCAACAGAATATTTCTTTCTCCATTTCAATAAAAATCAAATATAAATATCTTAACTTCAAGCAGATTATCCCATTAAGTGAACAGTAAATATTGTATATAACCGAATAAAGTATTTGTGAATAGATCACTTAAGCTTCTTCTTTGGTCTTAATTGATTAGTGTGTCCACACTTTCTCTTACGACAGTTGGTAGCTCTTGGTGGTAATCTAGCGTAACATTTACGGCAGATAGACTTTTCACAGTTATATTTGGAAGCTAAAGCCTTCAAGGATGGTTCAATCATCTTTAATAACGATTAAATGTGATATTATCAAAAAAAAATTAATGCCAAATTTGTATACTTAGGATTAAGGTGAAAAATTTGATGATTGTCTCTGGGAAGTTGGTAACCAAAGGTCGATTACGTGACACAAAACCTCAATTGATTGAATTGCCAAAAGAAGGATGGTGTGTCTCGCACAATATCAGGAGGACATAGACCTATTATTATAATATCTTCACGTGAGTTTATAAAGTTTTGAGGGTTTAAACCTAATTTATAAAAACCTGAAGAAAAAGTGTCACATGACAAATATTTCGATTGCAAATATTCTACAGACTATACTTTAAGAACAAGATTTGAGAAGCTTCAATATAAATCAATCAATTAGAGCTCTCAGTAATATAGAGTGTTATCTGAAGGTAAAATAACATACGATCTCTCTGACTCCATTTTTAAGCATATTTAAGTAGATTAGTTAATTAAAGCTTTATCGTTCTTTAAGTAATATCAGAATATGAATATAATTAGAGCAGGATGTTTAGAAATTTCTAACGTAGGTATAAAAGCAAGCATCTCTAAGCCATCTTAAGACTTTAACATAAATAAATTTGGTGTACGACATTTTGCGACATTGTCGAATATGTTTAGAAATTGTTAAATATAGGAAATTGAGTAAAGCTGGTTTGTTCGTTCATTACATACCAAATAAGTCGGCCAATTTGGGTAACCTTTATATTTTGTTATAATATCGGGTAGATTTCGATTGATCAGATACCGACTTCTAAAATGAGCAATCTGGAAAGTCAATCGCCTCTAGCCGATGAAAAATCGGGCTCTAGCCATGATCTAGAGAAGACTACGGATATTCATGAAAGCAAGCTGAATATAACATCTATGGATGTAGATGAGCATATTTCACTGGAGAATAAACAGGATTTTGGAGTTGTTGAATCGGTGGATCAAGCTACAGGTGATATAGCAGTCTCAGAGAACAAGCAAAATGGGGAAATATCAAAACCTAGTCAAAATGATAACGGAAATACAGAAACAATATCGGTATCTGTTAATCATAGAGGAAGTGTTGAGCCAAAACTTGGTACAAGTACTTTTACTGAACCTGAGGTTGTAATAAATGACGATAAAGAATCGCAAAATGCGTCCTCTCAACTATCTCACAATGAGCATAAAGGTGAGGAAGTTTTATTATCCAATGTCATTGAAACAGGGGAATTGGAACAGGATGAACCTAATACATCGATTTTAAATGTCCCCTCTCAGTCGTTTCAATTTACAACACCTCTGAAATCTTTACCGCCTTTGAAAGATATAGATAATATTAGTACACCTAAATCATTCGATGTTGCTAAAGATGCAGAAAATATACCTCCAGTCAATAGTTCGCCAATATTTTCCAGGTCAACTTTAAAACAAGACGACGAGAACGCAGAAGATAAATTAGAAGTGGTAGCATCTTTCCTTAAAGCTGACCCTGAAACACTCCATTACTTGAAGAATGAAAAGCTACTAGAAACATTGCATAAAAGATCAACTGAGTTTGAAGAGTTAAGATCCGAAAATTCGTTGATGAAATTGAATCAAGAGCAAATGGTTCAGATACAACTGAAAAAGTTCAAAATATTACAGCGGAAACTAGATAAACTCGATAATTTAAATACTAGTTTAAGCAATTCTAATCAATTGTTGTTAGAGGAGAAAAGTTCAAATGAGAAAAATACTTTAGCGTTACTAGAAGATAATAATACTTTAAAATCTAAAGTATTAGAGCTTGAAGAAAAATCTAACAAATGTGACAAGGATTATGATTCTATTATTCTTTCGAGGGAACAGGAAATTTTAAAGCTAAATGACTCCGTAAATCAATTAGGTTTAATAAATATTGAGCAAAGCAAAAAATTTAATGAATTAAACAAGGAAATCAATGAGCTCAGAAATGAAAAATTCTCCATAAAGTTGCAATTTACAAGATCAGAGAATGAAGCCGGATATCTAAAGGATCAGAAAAAGTGGTACGAAGAAGAATTGGCATCTTTACAATCTAGATTTACTGAGCTAGTAAAGAAGAATGAAGCTGAATATATAACCACAACAAATAAAATATCTTCATTAAATAGTAAAAATGAATCCTTATCGAATATTAATGAGGTTCACGAAAATACAATAAAGGAATTGACAAAGAGAGTTGAGGATGGGGTTTCAAAGCTTTCGTCTTTACGTTCTAATTTCGAGATAGAGAAGGGTAAGTTTAACAAAGAATTGAAAAGTAAGGACGAACTATTAGAATTAACTAAATTACAATCCGAACAACGTGCGAGCAGAATACTGCAATTGGATTCTTATATTGAAGACATGAAGCACAGTTTGAGTACTTCCATTCAAAAGCTTAAATCAGAAGTAGATGAAAAATCTGAGACCATTAATTTACTCGAAGAAAAGCTTAAAAGAACAGAAGATGCTTTAGACCTGGAATTGCATAAGGAGACACAGTTACCAAAATTGTCTGAAACTTCTGAGCTTATTGTTTCCCAAGGAATTTCGTTGTCGTCGTTGTACACTGAATTCAACCATTTAAAGAAACAATTAGTCTTAGAAAGATCGCAGAAAGAAAGATTGGCAGATCAGTTGGGATCTTTCGTAAGCGAATTGGAATCTAAAAAACCTATTATTTCAAATTATAAGGAACAAATTCAGTTCTACGAAAGATCTCTTAAAGAAATGGTTGGTAAAGTGGAAACAGTGAGAATTGAAAAGTTAAGCGTTGAAAAAGAATCAAACAAGTTGCACTCTAAGATATTTGAGTATGAGAATGAATTATCCTCTATGAAGACACTTTGTAAAGATTTAGGAAAACAGCTTTGTTATTATTTAATACATTCTAAGATAAGAGAAGATCACGAGGATCCGTTGACTTTAAGTGAAAGAAATGCAATTCAAAGTATATTAGACAAAAGTGGAAATCGTGATGACAAGGAAGAATCTGAAACGGATCAATTAGTTACAAATAGATTAGTTTTATTTTCTAGTATTAGTGAAATGCAGAAGAAGAACCAGGAACTAATAATCTTAGTAAGAAAAATGAGTAAAGAGTTGGAAGCTAAGGAATTGGAAGGAAACAGTCTTGAATCATCTGCAATTGAAGAAGCAAAAAATGCTATATTAACACTAGAAGGTGAACTTGAGAGTATGAGAATGAGATTAGATGCTGTTACTAAGGAAAGAGATATTCTTAAATCTCTTCCTTCAGAAACACCAACCAGCAATGTCCAATACGAAAACAAATATTTAAGTGATACAATATTAGATTTAAATTCTAAATTGAATGATAAAGAATCAATTTTAAAAGATCTTCAATATCATTCAAATCAAACAATTAAAGAATTAAATGAGAAATTGCATGAACTATCGACCTCAAAGAATGAGATGGCAATAAAACTTTCTCAAGTGACATACAAATCAGATATAGCTGAAAATAGGTGCACAGATTTACTAAAATCTTTAGATAGTACTAGAAAGGAGATTGACTTCATTAAAAAAGATGTGGAATTCTGGAAGACACAAAGCTCTAAGCAGGAGGATATTTTAGTTAAAAAATCAAATGATTTGAGAGATTGTGAATCATCATTAGCAAGCAAAGTACTTGCTATTAAGAGTTTAAAGTCTGAAATTCACAGTAAAAACTCCCTATATGATACTTTGAAAGAAGAAGTGCTTCAATTAAGGTCAGATAAATCCAAGCTTAATGAATTCGTTAGTAATTTACAAACTCTATTGAAGGATAGAGAAGAATCGACTAAAGAATTATCACAAAGATTAAATAAATCAATTGAAAATTATCAAAATTTACAAGACAAGATTTATGACAGGGAAGAAAAAATTTCAATTTTATCTAACCAATCAGAGTTAGCGTTGAAGGCTCAGAATACCAAATTAGAACAGGTTAACGAATTAAGCCAAAAGCTTTTAGATTCTAGAAATTTATTAGTTGAAAAAGAAGCTGAAATAGATTTGTTAAGGGCTAAAGTTAATGATTTATCTCATCAAATGCGCGAACCTATGTCTACAAACATCCAATATGATTCTAATGATGTAAATGATCATGGAATGATATCGATAGAATTTGAAAAGCTAAAGGAGGAACTAAAAATTGCCGAGAGTCAAGTTCAAGAATATTCGAATTTGGCAAGAGCTGCTGAGACTACGTTACTTAATACTACTACAACTTTTGACAAGTACAAGCAAGATGTGGACCAGAAGTACTCAAACTTAGTTAAAGAAAAGAACTTATTGGAAGAAAGTATTAAAAAATTGAAGCAGACTCTTCAAGATCAAGAAGCCGAAATTGACAGTATTAACAAGAAGCACCAAGAAGGGGCCGATGAGTTGATATCTAAACTAGATGCAGCTATGATGAAAGCTAATTCGTATGATGTGATGGAGATCGACTATAAATCTAAATTAAAATCTGTTAAGGATGATTTAGACAGACAAGTTAAGTTGACCAGAGAAAATCAAGATAAATATCATGAAGAACTTAGAAAAAATGAAGATTATCTTAAGAATATTTCTGGTTTGAAAGAGGAGATTGAAAATTTGAGAGAGAATTTGCAGAAGATTTCCCAAGAGCTTTCAGCTACGAAGAGTGCGTTAGATTCTAAAGATGATAAATTATTAGAAGAAAAGAGTGATATTGAAGAAAGATTAAGAATTTCAAACTCAAAGATTAAAGATTTGCAAGATCAAAATACTATTATTTTGAATCAACTAGAACTTTTAAAATTACCTGTAAATTCTATCCACTCTGATCAAGTTGATGATTTGAGAAATGTTGTAAGCTACTTGCGTCGAGAGAAAGATTCTGCAGAGTCTAAGGCTAGCGTTATGCATGAGGATTATGAAAGACTTAAACAAACACTTGATCAGAAAGCATCTGAGCTCCATCTATTAAAAGCAGAATTGCGTAAGGCTCAAGCAAATAATTTAAATTTAAACAATCTTTCAGATGAGCATGAGCGCTTGTTAGAGCAATTACAACAACTAAACATATTAAGAGAGAGTAATACTATGTTAAGGAATGAAAATACTAAGAGCATTGCAACTATTGAGCATTTAAATACTGAAGTCAATAATCTTAGAATTGAGTTAGATCCGTTAAGAAAACAAATTAGAGAATTAAAATCTGAAATCGAGGTAAAGGAGCAAACTCTCAGTTTAGTCCAAGAAGAAAATGGAAGGCTAAAAAGCAGAAATGTTTCGTCAAGTCCTGATCTTGAAAAAGAACTTGAGAACATGAAGCAAAAATATAATTCTATACGAGATAAGGCTAATACTAGAATTCAATCTCAAAATGAAAAGATAAAGCAATTGCAATCTTCAATATCATCTTTGAAAGGTGAATTGGAGGCATCTACAAAAAATATTTCTGATAACGATCATGTTAAGGATATACCTGAATCTAATGAGAAATTAGAATCTTTAAAAGATGAGTCAAATAAAGTTATTGAATCATTAACAAAAGAAAAATTATCTTTGGAAAAAGAAATTCAGGTATTAAAGAATAAAGTTTCTACCATGGAATCAAACGATTCTCGAAAAATTTACGAATCTGAAATCAATAAACTCAGAGATGACTTTACTAAGGAAAGAGAAAAACTAGAGGTCGAATTAGATACCAGATTGAGTGAAGAGAAAAAGAAAATAACATTGAATCTTACCGCTCAATTGAGACTGGAAATTGAAAACGAATTCACACAAAAGTATGATAACTTAGAAAAGTCTCTAGAGGTTAAAAAGGCGGAGGTGGATCAAGATTATCAGAGAAAACTCGAAGAGTTCAAGAAGGATTTTGATATTAATATCGGAAGTGGGAACAAGAAGCTTCAGACTTTAGTTGAAGAGCACGAAACAGAATTGTTGGAAAAGGAAAAGGAGTTTGAAGAACGTATGAAATTTGAAAAGGGTGAGGCTGAGAAGCAGATTGCTAAAAAGTACGAGTTGAAATTAAAATTGTTGAACAAAAAACTCGAAAAAAAAGAGACTAAAGGATCTGATTCTCAGATAAGTGACTCGTTTAACGAATCTAACGTGCCAAATTCTCTGCTCATTAATAGTTCCCAGCAGCATCCTTCTTTGACACTGGGACACCCATTTAATGAAAGTACCTTGACTGTTCATAGGCCAATAGTTGATAGAGCCGATTCTAATGATAAGAAAAGAGCCATTAATAGCGATGATCAATCGAACAAAAGAGCTAAAGAATAATGCTACAAGTAATACGAAAACTGAATCACTCATTTATAAATGCTATATAAATTTTGTAATGTAACGACATACTAGTTAAATTCCTCCTTTTTATTGGTAATAGGGTCCTCTTCCTTATTTTCAATGAAATCTTGTGTAACTTTAGATACAGTAATATCATAGTTGATGTTATTCTCATAAGTGTTTCCAGAACCTTTATTGTAACTAATTTTATTAATTTCAGAATAATCAGGACATAATTCTGCACCTCTTCTACCTATCAAGTACCATGGAAGATTGAAAATTTCTTCCATTGATTCTAATGACCGTCCAGCAATTTCAGGAATACATAACCAGACCCACAAAATACTTAAAGCATTTACTGCAACAAAGAAGTAGAAGGTACCATATGGTTTCATAGCTAATAACATCTTTGGAACAGCTTTAGAATTACCATATTGGTTAGCATAATGCAATACCATGACTAAAGATTGAGCAAAAGAACGAATTTTTAATGGAAATACTTCTGATCCTAACAAATATTGTACACTGTTAAATCCCATAGTCCATCCAGTACCTGAAAGATAAATGGCTGCAATAGCACCTTGACTTGCACTCTTTTGTGAAGAGGTCAAAATTACACCTTGTTTTTCAGCCTGTGGTACAACTGTCAAGAAAATTGCAAAATATAATAAGCAAATCATTTGAATGATAATACCAATAAATAAAGATCTCTTACGTCCCAATGTATCAATAACAAAGAATGCACTTAAGTAAGCAGATACAAACTTAACAACACCTAAAACAGCAGTCATCTTTAAGACATCGTTCCCTACAACACCTGCGATACCAAGTAACTCTGGTGCATAGATAGTAATAGAATTGGCTCCACTCCATTGACCTAAAAGTTGAGTTAAACAGCCAACAACAAAAAACCTATAAATATTGGCTTTCAGTGTGATTACAGTTTTGAACATATCTATAACGGACACTCCACTAGTAGCTTCTTTTTCTGCCAGAACTTGATCATTAATATCAGAAATTTCTGTAACAATGTATGGATGATCAATTGGTAAGTTTCTAATCTTGGACAATGCTTTTGCAGCTTCTTCTTGTTTGTTGACCTTTACAAACCATCTAGGACTCTCCACGCAAAGAAAGAATGAAAGAATCAAAATGCTACCTTCTAAAATAAGTTTAATAGAAGTGGGTACAACCCATTGCTTTCTAACTGCTTCCATGTGGACAGATGTACCATAATTAGCAAAATATGCTAACATAATACCAAGGTAAACAGCACCTGAAAATATACCACCACATAATCCTCTAATCAGTTTAGGTGCTACTTCTGACATATAAGCCGGACCAATAGTACTTGTCTGGCCGACACCTAATCCTTCGATCAATCTACCAGCATAAAGTTGGCCAACACTACTTGATGTAATTTGGATAATAGCACCAATAAGCATTAAAACACATGCATATTGCAATGACCTAATACGACCGAACTTATCTACTGTATACATTGCAATAATACTACCACCAATAGAACCTAATTGGACCATTGAAGTAATGTTAGATTTCAAGTTTGCTAATTGATCAGCAGTTTTATTAGGGTCCTTAAGTCCAAATTGTTTTATGAAAGATGGTTGTGCAACACTTCCTGCAATATTACCTTCATCGTACCCTCTAGCTGAACCCAAAATTCCAAATACGAAGACAGACAAATATAACGTCATATTAAAAATCTCCGGTGGGGAGTGGTCGTCTATAACTTGCCATTTCCACTTTTTCTTCTCTGGTTTTTTTTGAATCTCTTGATCTAGATGCTTTTCAGAGTAAACCAGTTGGATCTCTTTCTTATCCGTTTCTAAGACTCCCATGTTATATTCGATTTCAAATAATATGCTATTCTCAAAAGATGTTAACTAAGATTTAAAATAAATATATATATATATATGTATATATATATATATATTATATTATTTTTCCTCCCCGCAACTTCTATTTGATTTATTGCTTTTTTAATTCACCCAAAAATTATTGGCAACGGGTTGCCAGAGGCTTGACATATGTTAACAGGCAAATGCATTGGGAACTCGAATACTCACCCCACATCAATCTGTATGCATCATAATATTAATTTAAAAGCCCTTATTGGTGCTTGATATCGGAACGGCAAAAGTTCTGCAACAACCTAAAGCGGGATTTCTAATATTAACGTATCGCCCCACTTTTCTGTGCAGGTTTGTGCCTAGTTAGGATAATTTTCCCGCAACTTTCAATCGCCTCCGAAAATTTTAATGGCTTAACTCTATATAGGTTAGCTTGCATCAATGGAAAATCCCGGAACACGAATGTCACTAAATACCCCCACCCTTTTAGTAAACTTTTTTATTTCTTTAGATAACATATTCTATCACATAGTGTGAGTCTAAACCTTAAGAAGCTACTATAACTGGGAGAGTGGCAGTTTAGTTTTTTTATGAAATACCCTTAATGTTACTTATAAATATTTATAGCCTTACTTTATTAAATATTTTTAGTTGTCTTTCTTACGCTGTAGATATTTGAAGCGCTGATATAGTACCCCATTCTTTCACCTGTGGTATATGAAGATCCCGGGATATTTGCCATCAGTTCCGTTCTTTTTCAGATACAGTAGTTGAAATATGATTTGTTTTTGTAGGCAAAGATAATCAAATTGTTTCATTTTACCCCCCTATATTAGTTATTCTACTGAAATGTGGAACTACATCCTAAAACATTCGCAGCAGACATAGCGTCTGCTAATTATCTCAAATCTTACTTCATGAACCTCTTGAACTCGAATCCTTGTAAAGATAATAAAAATTGGTTCCCCCAATGATGTAATATTCAAAATCACAGTGAGAATAGTCTTGAGTTCTTATCGCTTTTTAGCGTAGTCCTTAGATATTCATTACATGAACGATAAAGTTCTAGAATTGATCTACAATGTAAATGTAAAATTCAAAAAGAAATTTTTGGTACATAAAGGATAAAAGCCCCTGTTGTTGTTTTAAGAAGCAAGTGAAGCATTCATTAACCACTTTTAGTAAATTTAGCCGCAAAGCCTCCATTGCCCCAAAACATTGGATAGACTCATCAAAGACATCAAATATCGAAATCTTTGGTATATGAGTCCAGAAAGTAATGAATCTATGCAAAGATTATATTCACCTCTCATTAAGCTTCATTTTTGGAGACATAAAATAATTCAAATTATTGCAGGATAAAATGAAGGAAAAAAATGAGGGGTATTTTTAATTATTCTTGGCAAGCGCACAAATCCCGGGCAACTTAGATGGAGCCAATACCTTTTCACTTTTTAGCATTCTCTTTGTTCTCAACAAATTCTTGTGAGACTTTGGGTTTTTCAATATCGTAGTTAATATGGTTGACGTAAGTATTACCATTACTCTCTGAATTGTAACTGATTTTATTAATTTCAGAATAGTCAGGACATAATTCTGCACCTCTTCTACCTATCAAGTACCATGGAAGGTTGAAAATTTCTTCCATTGATTCTAATGACCGTCCAGCGACTTCAGGAACGAAGAACCACGCCCATAAAAGACTAATTATGTTAACCGCAACAAAGAAGTAGAAAGTACCATATGGTTTCATAGCAAGCATCATCTTTGGAACAGCTTTAGAATTACCATATTGGTTCGCAAAGTGCAATACCATAACTAAAGATTGAGCAAAAGAACGAATTTTTAATGGAAATACTTCTGATCCTAACAAATATTGTACACTGTTAAATCCCATAGTCCATCCAGTACCTGAAAGATAAATGGCTGCAATAGCCGCTTCACTTGCGCTCTTTTGTGAAGAGGTCAAAATAACATCATCTTGTTCAGCCTGTGGTAAAATTGTCAAAAAAATTGCAAAGTATAATAAGCAGGTCATCTGAATGGTAATACCAATAAATAATGCTCTCTTACGCCCCAAAGAATCAATAATAAAGAATGCACTTAAGTAAGCAGATACAAACTTAACAACACCTAAAATAGCAGTCATCTTCAATTTTTCATTTCCTTTCACTCCTGCAATAGCAAGTAATTCTGGTGCATAAATGGTAATAGAATTGGCTCCACTCCATTGACCTAAAAGTTGAGTTAAACAAGCAACAACAAAAAACCTATAAATATTGGCTTTCAGTGTGATTATTGTTTTGAACATGTCTATAACGGAAACTCCAGTAGTAGCTTCTTTTTCTGCCAGAACTTGATCATTAATATCAGAAATTTCTGTAACAATGTATGGATGATCCATTGGTAAGTTTCTAATCTTGGACAAAGCTATTGCAGCTTCTTCTTGCCTGTTGACCTTTACAAACCATCTAGGACTCTCCACACATAAAATAAATGATAAAATAAGTATTGAACCATCAAATATAAGTTTCAAAGATGTTGGCACTACCCATTGGTTTCTTACTGCTGCCATATGAACAGATGTACCATAGTGTGCAAAATATGACAACATAATACCAAGGTAAACTGCACCGGCGAAAATACATCCACATAAACCTCTTATCAGCTTTGGTGCTACTTCTGACATATAAGTTGGACCTATAGTAGTTGTTTGACCAACGCCTAATCCCTCAATCAATCTTCCAGCGTAGAGTTGACCAACTTTGAATGATGTGATTTGAATAATAACACCTATTATCATTAAAACACAAGCCATTTGTAATGCTCTAATACGACCGAATTTATCAACAGTAAACATAGAAATAATACAACCACCAATGGAACCTAATTGAACCATTGATGTTATGTTTGATTTAACATCAGCGATCTCGCTTTCTGATTTATTTGGGTCGCTAAGTCCAAATTGTTTCTTAAAGGAAACTTGAGCAACACTTCCCGAGACTTTTTAAAGTTAGTATTATGAATCAGCCATAAATTAATAATATACTTACTTCCACCTTCATCAAGGCCCCTGGCTGCTCCTAATATACCAAATACAAATACTGATAAGAATAAACACTTATTGTAAATTTGTGGAGGAGAATGTTCATCCTTCACTCTCCATCTCCATTTGGTATTCGTTGTTTCTTTACCTTTATTTTCAACATCATCTTTTTCTAGTTTCTCTGAATATAACAGCTGGATATCTTTTTTGTCTGATTCAACTAAACCCATCTTGTATATTTATTTTACCTGAAAATATTTTACTGTTGGTTTAATGAAATTGTTGACGAAATATGAATATAAAAGAGGAAAAATCTCCCTTTTATAAGCTTTGAAATTCAAAAGAGGTTTCCTTATTCACTTACCCCTCGCACATATGCTACCTTGTGGTATCCCGATTTTTTCCTTTCTTCTGGTAGCTTACATATGTTGGTTTTTCAATTTGAGTTTTAAGCTATGATTGCGAAATTTATTCCCAGAATAAGGCACAGACCCCTCTTGTTTTGGATATTATAGAGTCCGGGACAACTATTAGATGTACATGAACTGCTTTGACTTCTTTCTTGGCTTCATTCCCCGGAGTATTCTTTGTTCACATAGAAGATATACCATCCCCCCACACAAAAAAAATATTGATACTACATGAAGAGAACTTTTCGGAAAGATTTTCCTTTTTACAGGGAACGATTACTTAGAATAGTATATGGAGATGTGGGCAGGAAAATAAAGAGGGGCTTAACCAAAAGAAACTTATTACTTCAAAGCATGAAAGCAGTAATTAATAAAATAACGGTTAGCATCCCTTTCTCTTTATATTTGTAAGAAGAAAGTTTTATCGATTAAATTTTATAAACCATAGTTAAGACTTCAGTATAGTTTTTTCTATGATTAAGTGATGTCTATCTTCTTTGCTCGCTAAATTAAATGGTATATTATTGCTTGGCAAATTAAATGCACACCAAATTTTAAAAGAAAATAGTATTGTCTTGGCAAATTGATTTAAATAGTTGATAGGAATACGCCTTTATCTAGAAAGTGATGCGTCTCGAGCAAAGATACGCATTTTGCCTCATAGTTGTAATTCACTAAGGTGTTATAACTTTTCTACTCTTGCTGCGAAATAATTTTTCTTTGTCTGTAATTCAAAATTAGTAGAAGGTTTATATTTAATCAATATATTGTAGGTTATTATTTTATTGTTAGGATATTATTTTATTGTATTGAAGTTCGATATATGCAAATATTTACAATTGAGGAGAATAGGCTATTAGTAACTCTTGGCGTTAAGACTCAACATCTTTCAAAACGACTGTATTTTTTTTAGTAGTGTATATTATGAAATTTGAGCGATACACCATATTTCAAAATCCTATTGCCACACATCTAATGATTTTTATCCTTAAAGAATGTTATATATTTAAATTTTTAACAACATATGATACTAATAGTTTTAAAGGAGAAGTTATATAAGCCACTACCTTCTGTTATATATTTTTATGGGAGTCTGTCTTTTTACGTTGCCAATTCTATTGCTTGAACTCTTAATAATAGAAGAATAAAATAATACTAAGATTCTTTGACACTTTATCTGTCTAGTTACAGTAAGGGATTGAATTTCTCTTATTCGTTTTAAAGATAATATTAAATCCTTGCAAATGATATTCCCTAAATGTAAATCTTTCAGAGATTGCAATGCATTATTATACGCATCATAGTCGTGATAAAATCTTCTATTTTTGCTTCTTCTTTTGGTTTCGTTCTCTCATCTTTGGTCATTACTTATCCCAAATTTCTAAATGAGACTATATTATGTGGTATAAAAACCCTTAAGTCACATGTATATAGCTGGAAACAAAATTATTTGCAGGAATATTAATGTAGTCGGTCAAATTATCAATTTCTCCGATAGAGATTTTAATCAACTTTGACCGACTCATATGCAAACCAATTTTTAAACATTCACCGTATGACTTTAAATATAAAAGAATCTTAAAACAGATATAACTGCTGTTGATATCAGTCTTTGATTCCTACGAAATAATCGAAGTTTATCAAACCTAGAAATAATTTTAAGTATTTAGGAGAGCTGTTATGCTGGTGATAAATAGGGCAGAAGATTTTTAGGTTTAAGATCATTAATTTATCCTTAGGCAAAAAGCTTTACTAAAAAGTAATTCTTTGAACGTTGGTATATGGAGCTATTCAAATATCTATCTGCTAAATATTTTGGATATTTTAGTAGTTGATTATATAATCAACTATTATTAATTTGATTGCAAGTATTGAAGCTTATCTTCGTCATGTGAATTTTCACGTGCCTTCCGGTCGAAGATGGAAGAGATGTTATCCGTCAACTTAGAATAACAATTTAAAAAAAAAAAAGACATGCATTTAATGGAGTATTTTACGAGATATAATTATACCAAAAGAAATTATAATTCTCAATAAGATAAGATATCTATATGCGTTAAAAATGTTTACAATAGTTTACAATAGAACTATTGGAGCTGTACATCACATCTGTAACGGCAAATATTCACCATAACACCTCAATTATTTAATAACACCATCACCTCTATTTCTTGCGAATACCGAAATTTCACGTGATATTGCAATTATAAAAAAATATTCTTTTTAAGTTGTTGTGTGTTCGCTCGTTATGGTGAAAACGAGCCGCTAAATTTCTTTTGGGCGCGTATACTCTCATAAAGAAGAGTTTTTTTTTTTTCGCAAGACCGGTTTTTTAATAAATATTACCGATTGTGGTTGCGATAACGGTTACTCATTGAGCATATGGAGTTAATTTTTCTTCTGCAGAATGGATTACTTAATTATATAAAAGGAAGACGTTTTTGCTCATCTTAATATTAAATTTGAATTAATTTATTTGAGATGGGCGTCATTCATGTTAACTATACTTCGCTTAAGTGGGGTTTTATTCCAACTAGAAGACTTGTAGATGAAGATGAAGACAATTCTCAGGAAGAAGTAGAAAACACTTCTAAAATTGAATTAGAAAGTACCGATAATGAGAAATCTGATAATATTAACAGTGATGAACTCTCCGTTGCTGATTCACTTGAATTAGAATACCGTGATGAAAAAGATCGTAAGTGGTGGAAATTTTTTGATGAGTATGAATACAGAATAAACAAAAAGAAACGTAAAGGACATAAATGGTTTAAGTGGTTTAATGACGACGATACTCCCGAAGAACGTAGAGTCATTATGAAATTAGATATACTTTTGGCTTTCTATTCTATGATGGCATATTGGGTTAAGTATTTAGATCAAACTAATCTTACCAACGCATATGTTGGTGGCTTACAAGAAGGTATTGGCATGAAAGGAAATGACTTCGTTAATACTCAAGTTATGTTCAATGTAGGTAACATTATTTTTCAGATTCCTTTCATGTATGTTTTATATGCTGCACCAATGAACTATGTTTTACCTTCTTTGGATCTTTGCTGGTCTATTTTTACTATTTGTCTTTCTGAAGTAAAAAATGTTCATCAGCTTAAGGCCTTAAGATTCTTTGTTGGTGCTTTCGAAGCTCCTTCATATTTAGCTTATCAATGGTTGTTTGGATCATGGTATAAAGTAGATGAAATTGCTAGAAGATCAATGATTTATTATTTTGGTCAGTATTTAGGAATTCTTACTTCTGGTCTTCTTTCCGGTTCTATTGAAAGAAATTTAAACCAAGTGCATGGTAGGGAAGCCTGGCAATGGATTTTTATTATTGATGGATGTATTTCACTTGCTGTTGGTTTTATTGGATTTTACATGCTTCCAGGTACTCCATCAGATTGCTACTCTATTTTCTTAACTGATGATGATATAAGAATTGCTAGAAAGAGGCTCATTTCTAATCAAACTCAATCTAAGAAGAAAGAGTTTAATGTCTTGAAATCATTTGTAAGTGTTGACACATGGAAGTCAATTTTAGGTTCATGGCATATATATATATTAGCTTTTTGGAACATGTTCTGTTGGAATAACAGTAATGCGTCATCTGGTTCATATGCTTTATGGTTGAAGTCATTAAAGGATTCTAATGGGAATGTTAGATTCAGTCCAGGAAGTTTACAAGATTACACTGCATTAACACCTGGATTAGGACTTTTGTGGTTGTTTATTACATGTACATTTGCAGATCTTTTCCATTGTCGTTGGCAAGCTATTTTATTCTCTCAAGCATTCAATATAACTGGTAATATTCTTTTAGCTGTATGGGATATTCCAGAGAGGGCAAAATGGTTCGCTTTCTGTATGCAATATTTTGGTTGGGCAATGGCTCCAGTTTTATATTCCTGGCAAAATGATATTTGCCGTAAAGATGTGAAGAAAAGAACTGTAACATTGGTCTTTATGAATATGTTGGCGCAAGCTAGTACTGCCTGGATGTCAGTTATAGTTTGGAAAACTGTTGATCAGCCTAGATATATGAAAGGTTTTACGTTCACTGCCTGTAGTGCTTTCACGTTATGCTTGTGGACCTTTGTGGTTTTATACTTTTATAAGAGACAAGAAAAACAACAAGCCAAAGAGAATGGAATCGTCGTATACAATTCTAAACTTGATCCTGATTTCGTTGTACCAAAACAATCTACTAATTTAAATTCTGAGAAATAATAGATAATTTATCACTGCATAGATACATAATTAATTTATAATAATAATAATAATAATAATAATAATAATAATAATAATAATAATAATAATAATAATAACATTCATAATAATAATATTCATAATAGTCGTATAAAAATTCAATGAATGGTATTTAACAAATCACATTAATACTCCAATTTCTAATAATACTTCCAGAAGAAGTGATTCTAATTAAATGTGTATCCTGTTCTGGAAGTGCTATAATACTTCCATCCACACAGAAACGTCTTTGTCTCAAAGACGCAGAATTCTTAGTTTCAAGTACAATAGTACTTCCTTGTGAAACCTTTTCATAGGTGACTCTATTATTTTCTATATGTTTTCCATTATCATAGATTTCTCCCATAATTTTCATGATATATTCACCTGTATTATCATCTTCTGAATTGAACGCAATAATGTATAAACTATCATCCAAAATATTCCCCTTTGGCAGGATAACAAAAGTCTTTTCAAACCTGTTAGCAGGAGTTAGAACAAAGTACGCAAATGGACCTTCCCTTTTTGATCCATTCAAGGTAGCTGTACCTTCATATTTTTGCTCGGATGATAGATTAGAATAAGCTGCAATTTTAAATCTTTCTATTCCATGTTTCCTTAGCTTTGGTGTATCACTATCCGCAACTAATGAAGCATGGAAGGCCCAAGACAATACAACGATGAATATCAATGATTCTGGGACTTCGTCTTTCTTCTCATCTTCAACCAAGTAGTACGATTCTTTGGGGAAATGGGCTTCATATAGATTCAAAGGGTATATTCCTGCTGAAGAACTGAAAAAGGTACCCAATGCTTGGTAAATATCTAAAAATCCCAACGACAATGCTAGACTATTACCAGTACCTGCTGGAATAGCTAAAATATTGACTTTTACTAATTTTTCATTAATCGGTAACGAATTGACAAATTCGTTTACAGAAGTATCACCACTAATGAATATTAATGTAACGGAATCGCTTTTAATTGATAAGTCACTAGCAAACTCCTTAATCGAATTCGATGAAGTAGTGGCAACATGTTGATGATCAAGATTAATATCATTAAAGATTGGTAATAGAATGTTCTTGTATATATTAGAACTATCATCTCTTCCTGTTCCTGACTTTACTGAATCGATTACTATAATTTCACTATTTAAATGCTCTGGTTGATTGTCTAAATCTAAAATCTTGGTACCTTCAGGTGTCACTTCAACATCACTCCTTACAAGTTCTAATTTCCCACCTGTAGCATCAATTCCATATAATATATTATTTCCCTTCAAATAGAATAAGGGAAATGTATTCAGTTCTTCTGACATTATAGCCAAGTTTACAATGTTAGCTTGGGTTCCTTAGTTAATTCTTTTTTTTAGGAATGCGACGTTTATATAATCATAAGCTATACTTCTATTTTATTATATATTATATATATAAAGTTAAATTTTAGCAAATAATGTAAAAATCAACGCCTGTAATTATTATAATTTCCCTTTCTGTTAGAATTTGCATTATATCCTGAGTTATTATAATTAGGAGGATTATTATAATTACTATTGGAGTAATTATTAAATTTAGAAGGATTATTATAACTATTGTTGTAATTGTTGTTGGTGTTATTGTTATTGTTGTTGTTGTAGTTGTTGTTGTTATTGTAGTTATTGTGATAATTCAGGTTGTCATATTTATTTCCATAGTTATTGCTTCCATGATTCCTAATATAGTTATTTCCTTGGTTATTTCCATAATTGTTTCCATAGTTGTTTCCATAGTTGTTTCCATAGTTGTTTCCATAGTTGTTTCCATAGTTGTTTCCACGGTTACCATAATTATTATAATTATTCTGGTTATTCATATAATTAGCGCCGCCATAATTAGAATTATAATGTCTCTGCACTTGGCTCTGCTGCTCATACAGGCTAGTTTGGTTTTTCATATTCTCAAGGAAAGCTCTGTAGCCGCCTCTTCTCATAGTATATGTTAAGTATACCTCACTTCCCATTGGGCCCTTATTGACATAATCTTTGTTATCATTTGGAGTTCTAAATCTATTTCCATACCCTTTATTTTGACCATAAAGAATTGCGTCTTTGTCTTCTTGAGTTAACGCTTTAGCATGAGATATAAACCCATTCAATAACATCGACTTCCCTTTTTTCTTTGTTGGCATATTATACGTAACAGCTAGAAATTCATTATTATTCAAAGTAGGCATACTACCTTCTTCGAAAGGATATTTCGTGATTCCATTTTCTTTAAATCCTTTTACCATTTTTGAGGTACCAGCTAAACCACTTCTGGAAAACCTGAAATCAACTTTCTCAATATTTTCTTTATAAATATTTTTTAAGAATGTATTATAATTTTTATTCTGGCTTGAGATGTATAGTACTTCTTCTTTAAGTTCATTTCTTTCTTTTTCGTAATCTGTTAAAAGTTCATATTTGCTTTGGACTGCCGTAAGTAACCTGCTTTCATCGATAAATGGTAAGAGAGCGATACCCTGCCAACTCATCTTTTTACCATTCATGTCTATTTCAAAATCTTCAGGATAAAAATCAATAATCTCACTATCTCTGTTTGACATTAACCCTCTGAAAACTTCTGGTAAGTTATGGCCAGAAGCTGCTGGTAAAACAGACATCAATTGTTCGTATGGTTTGAAAGGTTCTCCAAGATTAAATTTGATACCTTCTTCACCCACAATTTCACTCAAGTTCACAAAATCTGCTGCAAATGGGGCATAATGGAAAGGAAAGAACCAATTCCATGAGGCACACCCTTGATAATAATATAATAATACCCAAGATATACCTTCTAAATAAGCCCTAACGACTTCTTTACGAGTTTTCTCTACTTCTTCATTTGTAGTTATATGAAACTTAGTTTGGTAATAACGTTGGCGATATCCTGGTTCCCACATACGAACAGCATCTCCATTTTCATCCGGTGTTGGAACATCCGAATCATCAGTCTCCTCAAGGGGCCTTTTTTTATTGTTCATAGCGTTAGGTTCTGGAGTACTGTCATTGCTACTAATTTCTTTAATGGCAGCTGCTGCACTTACACCTCCCCCTCCTATCTTTTTAGAATCAAGAAGAGCCTTTAATTTAGCTGCTGCATCAGTATTTGCCATATTTGCCATTGTAATTATTTCCTTGTTAGCAACAATATCCTTATTCGATAATTGAGCGAAACCTTCAACTTGTTCCCCACTAGTCGTTAGTAAAGGCATATTCTGATCTGCAACTAATGGTGCTTTGTCATGACCTTTCGAAACCAGCGATAAATATTGCTTTTTTAAAGCTTTTTCCTCTTCCTGGAATACTTTACGTCTTTTGTCATTTTCTTCTCTTCTTTTCTCATTCTCATGCCTCTTCACAAAGATTTGGTCTTCTTTATAAGCCAAAGAAGCCATTAACTTTTCGACACCATCTATATTTAAAACACCATCACAGGTAATAAAATCGCGAAGTTGAGGCAATATCCTTTTCCAACAATTTAAAAGTATATCAATTCCGTTATCCCTAACATCTAAACTTGGTAAATGTGGTAAGAAATCGTTACCGACAAAGAAACACATAAATACCCAATCATCAATTGCTCTTTCTAAATCAAAAGGGAAAGGAAGTTGAGGATTAAATAACTCGAGTTCAAGGTATTCTCTTAAAACACTAACATGTAGCCACAAAAATGGCTTTTTTGAATCTTGCTCATTGATAAGATCCTTTTGTTCCTGAGTCATCAGCAACTGATCTGAAATTCTCATCTGTCTAGACTGATTTGCAAACACATCTTCTCTTAATACTCTAAAATGAGGTTCGTGAGTAGCCAATCCCAAGAAAATTAAATCAGCATCTAAACCATAAATACAATGTTTTACATTTGGATTATATTCTGGATCCAGCCTCTGCAGCCTAATAAAGCTCATGATTTTATGTTCACCTTCTCCAGGAACGGTAGCATCACTGATAATAACCTGCAAATTAGCCCATCCTGGATCATTCGAGAGTTTATAAGCTACCCAATATCTTAATGCTGAAGCAAGATTGTCCATAAATGGAGTACCTGGGGTAATGGAATTTGAATCCCATGATTTTTTACCCTTGATTGCATCATCAATCATTTCTCCTCTTAATTCCTTCTCTCTGATTTGACGGTCTTTTTCTTCCTGGGCAATTTTAGCTTCCTGAGCTGATCTGAATCTTCTAGATCTTTGTTGATTCATTTTGGCCCTTGGCGCAACACCATCAACTGCAATCATAAGCACTTTCCGAGGTCTAGCCATCATTAATACTCTATCAGTATACTTAAAAATCTCCAAAAATAACTCATCTTCTGTTTCTGGTGCAGGTTTGTTTTCTGGATGGTAACATGGATGGACTATACCATTCATGTCTAGATATAAATTATCTAGTTCACCATTTGGGTTTGGATCTCCATACTTTGCTCCACCAATTTCCTCCAAAACATCTTCCTCAACGACGGGAGAAATAATTTTTGGATATTTACGGGATAACCACCTAAATAATGCTGGAACACCCATTGCTACGTTACAGAAGATGAAATAGTATGTATCAAGCAGTAATTTCTATCTTTGAATTCGATGAGCGTTCAAACTCTTTTAGTTATATGCAGGTTTTATATATACCAACTTATTTATGTTAACTATAGCTGAATAGAAAATGATAAGACAGCAGATATCTATCATTCTAAGTATCAAAAGTTTTTACTTTGAATCGTACTATTATTAATGAATCACTTAATCTACTTGATAACTAAATCAAAAACAAAAACATCGCAAACTTTTCAAAAAATGCCTTCAGCCAGATTCGAACTGACGATCTCCTCATTACTAGTGAGGTGCCTTACCAACTTGGCCATAAAGGCATATAAATGCGACCCCGGTGAGGATCGAACTCACGATCTTAAGATTAACAGTCTTACGCCTTAGCCAGCTTGGCCACGGAGTCATTTTCTGTTTGCTGTAAGAATATGAAGCTGTATCAAGCTTTAAATAACTACTATAAGATCTATATATCTAACATATCGGTAAAGTATAACCAACAACGATTGGTCACGGATATACTTAGGTCCGATCCAATTAACAATTGAACCAATAGATTAAAAGAATCCATTATTAACAATGAGAAGTTGTTACCAGAATATCGGAAATGCCTTTCAGATATTCCAGCTTGAAACACACTGGAAAAAACTATAAAGATGTTATACTTCCCTAATCTTGTAGCTCAATCTACAAGGGAGTTAGACTAATAAATACTTCGCTAGCCTCTATAATCAATATACATTATACGATTACCTTATTGGGACTGACTTCCTTACATTTGCGATACATATGAATATTAACTTGCTGAATTGATAGCTCATCTTTTTTTTACACCTCCTTTTTGATTATTAGATATCTTGTATTTAATATAGTATATTATATTAAATTACGGGCACAATCGTATTGTGATTCGCTCAACTAACTATACTAATTATCTATGAAATGTAGCTCTATTTATACTTCGAAGCTAGATAAAATTTTTCATTTCTTTTTCCACTAAGGCGGCTAGGCGATGAGCTGAGTCATAGGTTAGCTATTCCATTGGTCGGTCCATCTTCATATTGCCTAAGGCGTTATCTATCCACGATGACTTCATAAAATATTCTCTTTTATTTCGTAAGAGCTTCATTATTTTGCATCAATATAATTATGTGTATTAGTGTCACGTGATATTGGTCGGATGAAATAAAATATATTTCACAACCTAATGTCGTTTTGTTGATGTACTGTATATAAACAGTACTGTATATAATCTTAATTATATGGAGAAGATGTTTTCTTTATTTT
>JAKVQU010000058.1:0-67344 GCA_030462985.1 Schwanniomyces sp. yHRVM31
GTCGTTTTATAGGTCATGTGTTATCCCCGGATATCATATCCTAAGCTGGAATACCAACAAATAGTGTGATCTAGGAACGTGAATAAGTTATTACGATGATACCCTAACAATGTTCAGAAAAGGGCGTGTGGCGTAGTTGGTAGCGCGTTCGCTTAGCATGCGAAAGGTCTCCGGTTCGACTCCGGACTCGTCCATTTTCACTATCTGTCTGTTTTTTTAGGTGTTAGTAATCATTATGCATTAATGGTAATATAAATCCAGTAGAATTGTCATATTATATTATGTTTATTTGTTATTTTTACCGATACATGTATATAAAGCGATTTAGGAACTAATTTTTTTTCTTTATACTCGATTAATATTCAAGAAATTTTGTTCATTTCTAACTCTTAAATATTCTTATCAGGAACTCCAACTACTACAGTTTTTGGCTCTACATCATTCGTAACAACAGCACCTGCTCCAATAACTTACTGCCTACAATTGTAACACCAGGTAGAACTATGCATTTACTACCAAACCAGCCATTATTACCAACGACAAGTATAAGCAAATTCTTTTTTAAAGTCTCAACTCGGATCCGTGTGGAGGCCAGTGGTAGCAAATGTGGCATTTGGTCCACCCAAGACGTTGTTGCCAAAATTTATCGAAGCACAATCAAGGAATACTGCATTAAAATCAGCTTAAAATTCTTTCCAAATTTGGCATTTGGCCCAATTCCACTCTGAATGGTGGCTCTAAGTAGATCATCCTATTTTCGATGAGAATTTATCTAGATAAATAATCAATTTGTGCCTTCTTGTAAGCCTTAAGAGTATATTTATAATTTTTCAATTCGATCTTCTTATTTTTTTATGCAAGTCAACTAGAGATATTTCTCTCTAAACTACGTTCTCGTTAAATGAACTATAAAGCATTCCCTTTTGCATTTTTATCACCATCATGTATTCCTTGTATCCTTATATATCTTTGAAGCAATTTCAGCTTACTCAAATAAAATCCTTCGGTTTTAGGTTTATACCTGACTTAGTTGACAAGTATGCTTTTTATATTTTCATATACTTTTAATATGGCATGTATCAGTGTCATATAGCGATACCTGGTGTGGGCTAAAAACACCAAAAACTGATGATTACGCAAAGCTCAATTACCATTTGCCCACGCTTTATATCAATTAGCAAGATAGTCATACTTCTCGCATTACATCTTTTGTTCTATAAAATGTAAAATGAGGCTTCGTAAGTTAATGCAGCGAAACCCTCCATTTGCGTTAATTAATCTCCAGTTAAATCCTAGTGAAAATTTAGGGAATATTGCTAAATATGGAAACTTCTCCACACACAAATTATTTTATCAAAGACCTTAGAAAGGCACTTAATTATCGCTTAATTGCTGATGTATTTGTAAGCATTAATCTACCAGTATATTAGTCAAAGAGTTTTTGTATAGTTTATTATTCAATATCTTATTATTCATTCAATAGTAATAGTTTCTTTTATATAGACTCCAAGAAAATGGCAGATATACGTGCCGAAGGGATCAAAAAGATTGAAGTAAAGATTGACACTTCATACTTCAGTATAGATACAATTGAATATGTAGAGAATCATTCTGAAATTAAAACGAATGTTCTTGCTTCTGAGGCAGTAGAAAGAAGACCACACTTAGAAAATAGACCAAGTGAATATGAGCTCACTGAATTAAGAAGGAATGACGATGTGGAAGAAGAAGAGCTTCAAGTAACGGTGGATGAAGAATTGGATGTCGGTGCAACTGCTGCAATTACATCGGAACCTAAAGAATTAAAGCTTGGAGAGGGTAGAAACTTATGGCGTGTTGTTGCATCTTGTATATGGTGCCTTTGTGCTGGGTTCAATGATGGTGCACCCGGTGTATTCTTGCCATATATGGAAAAGCAATACAACATTAGTTATTCCATAGTATCGCTAATTTGGTTAGGTGATGCAATAGGATTTATACTTGTTGCATTATTTGCACATAAGCTAAATGTTTGGTTCGGAAAGCTGAAATCCATCCCTATAGGTACATGTGCTATGATAGTAATGTTTACATTACTTCTGACAGGTGCTAAATTCCCTATTATTGTTTTAGGGTTTTTCTGTGGTGGTATTGGAAATGGTATATGTATTTCACATTTTAATGTTTTCTTGAGTCAATTCGAAAATTCATCAATCCTATTAGGTTATTTTCATGGTTGTTATGGAATAGGGGCCACTGTATCTCCATTAATCGCAACCTCGTTTTTAGAGCGTGGAATTGCATGGCATTGGTTTTACCTAATTTTGTTAGGCTTGATGTGTTTCAATTTAGTTAATGTTTTTTTGGCATTTAAGGGAGTTGATGCAGATATGGGATATAGTGAAGATGGTAAAGATCTACTTGCACAAGACGAAGATGGAACCGTCGAGCAAGCAAGTTTAATCTTCGAAGTAATGAGAAATAAAACCACCTGGATAAATTCTTTTTGGGTTCTATTTTATCAAGGTGCAGAAGTAGCCATTGGAGGTTGGTTTGTAACATATTTGAGAGATTATCGTAAACATATGAACCCATCAGTTGGTTATGTTGTGTCTGGATATTGGCTTGGTCTTACTATGGGTAGAATACTCTTAACTAATCTTTGTCACTCTTATTTAGGTGCCAGACGTGGAAATATCGTTATGACGGTACTTTCAATTATTCTAATCATGCTAACATGGGTAATTCCTAATTTGGTACTAGAAGGTGTATTTGTTTCTATTGCTGGTCTATTTATTGGCCCTCTTTATCCATTGATGATCACTCTCGTATCACGTTTAGTTCCTCGTAAAATTTTAGTCGTATCATTGACAATAAATACAGCCTTTGGGTCATCTGGTGGTGCTTTGTTTCCATTCCTAATTGGGTTGATATCTCAATCTGCTGGTGCATTCATTGTTTTACCTTGTTTCATTGTCATATTTTCCCTCCTGTTAATACTCTGGATATTATTGCCAAACGTAGAAAATAGAAAAAGTGGTGACAAGTTGAACTATTTAAATAGGATTTGGTAAAATTTTGTTTGTTCATTATGCTGATCAGTCATCTATGTTAATACACTTTTGTTTGCATCACTCGCTTCTTAAACCATATATTTCCTGTCCATCATGATTCTAAATTTCAATTAAAAAAAATCAAGAAAAAAACCAACTTCAAATCATCTTCTATTAGGCGCATTGAATCAAATTTAGTATGTACAATTGGAGTATGCATTTCATATGCTCTAAAGCTTGTGGTTAAATTTACAGGAAGATCCTGGCCAAAGTACACAAAACTAACGTTCGAACTTATGATATATATTATCTTTTAGTTATTCCTAAGCCTTTTAATCTCTATAATGACAAGTAGAGTCTCATTAAGGTCTCTATAAAATAAATAACTTTATTAAGGTGTAATTTATTTGTGCAAATCACCCAATACTTGTATCTGAACAATTTGTTGATTGCTCAAATTACGTTCTTTACCAAGCACCATAAAACTTTATTGAGATATATAAGAATCCAGTCATCAATGTCCATACAGACCAGTCCATTATTCTTAATTTAACAGATGTTTGGGTCTAGAATGTGATAGTATATGGAAACCCAAATTCTTACTCATTGTTCTCAACCCTTAACATCCCAGTCTAAGAGAGTCCAGAATAGATTTTTCTTAAAAGAGAATCATCACCAATAGGTGGCTCTAAAAAGCTTTTGAATGAATACCATCAAATTCTTCTCGAGATTTTCTTTTTTATTTTATACTTCTTCAAGATCTATACGTTTTCTAGCTAATTTGATAACGAAATTGTGATAACGTTTTATATCTGAAAAAAGATTATAGACAGTCCCCTTTAAATAGGACTTTTTGAAAATAAGCGCTCGTGATCTTTTTTACCAATAACACACATAAAAGTTTTGTAAATATACTTCCCCATAAAGTGTAATTTTTTTAGAAAAATATTTAGTTCGATATTTAAATCATACATGAGAGAACTAATTAGTTGCAGGATCTCGCATTTGATTTCGCATAAATATTCGGTCTATTTTATAAACGGGTTATTCGATCAAATAAAGATATTCGTTTACACATCAAGTTTAGAGATGTGAATGAAAACATAAATTATTTTCTAATTTTATAAGATAATTTTATCTAAAGAGTATTCTTTATTCTTTAGATAAAATTCATAATTAGTGTATTTAGAAAATTATTTGACAAAGTATTTTACCCCACATTTATTTGAAAAGACTGAAACGGCACTTGACTATTAGAACGTCCATAATATTGATTATGTCGGAAGAACAGTCAATACTTCTTGCAAGTAATCCTACTCAAATAGAAGTGAATAACACTCCGAAGGATGATTCAATTGTAAATTATCCAAGAGGACGCAATCGCCCTGAAAAATTACAGATTTTTACAGGATTTTTGATCTTTGCCTTTTTTGGTGTACAATCGCAAGCAATTGGTATTCTAATTCCAAAGTTACAAGAATATTATCAAATTAATGATCTTGAAACAAGTTTTGTATTTTTGGCAATTACTTCAGCTTACATCCCAACTGCTCTTTCAATTAAAATCACCTATAACAGAGTTGGTACTAGGGGAGTTCTAATAATGGGATGTATGCTTTCAACAACAGCTAACTTTCTCATATCCACGAAGCCTCCATACCCTCTATTTATTATAGCATACTTTTTAAATGGTATAGCTTATGGTAACTTGGATTCTGGCTTGAATGCATGGATGAGTGGCTTAGCAAATTCGAACCAACTTCTAGGAACATTACATGGTTTATTTAGCATTGGATGTATGATATCCCCTATTTTGATAGGAAATGTATTGAAAGTTGATTCTACGACATGGGTTAGATCTTACTATGTATTCTCATTGATCTCAATTGCGTGTCTTGTAACATCTGTTTTATTGTTTAATTATGAGCATCCATCAAGAATGGAAAGGTTTATTCCAAGTAGAAATACTGGAAATAATGAAATTAATGAAATTATTGAAGAGGGTGGTAGCAATATATTAAAATCTAGATTAATTTGGAAGCTTTCATTAATTATATTTATATATGTCGGAGCAGAAAGTTCAGTTACATCTTGGTTGATAACATATTTAACAAGAATTAGGACGTTGTCATATTCTTCTTCTTCTTTAATAGCAACAGGATTTTGGGCTGGCTTAACGTGTGGTCGCATGTTGATTGGATTTGTAGCTGCATGCTCTTTCGGAAACGAGTTTAGGTGTAATATTATCTACACTTTAGCTTCATTTATATCTATTATATCATTTTGGATAATTTCCATAAGTTGCAGCACTGGTGCTATTTTTGTATCAATTTTTACCTTTGGTTTATTTATTGGACCAATTTACCCTACAATTGTTGCCGCTTCAATGAAATTCCCACTGATCAGGTCTTCTACACCCGCAATGGGAATTCTATGTGCTTCAGGAAATAGTGGTAGCGCAGCAGTTCCATTCTTGATTGGTGCAATAGCAAATTCTAGCTCATTAGGAATGAAAGTTTTTCCTCTAATTGATTCAATATTTTTTGGTATCCTTTTGTTATTATGGCTAGGTGTAAGCAAGTATCATGCAGATAACTAAATAATAAATATAAAGCAAGTGTACTTGGAAAGTGATCTCAAAAACTTAATGAGTACCAATGCTGAATATTTAATTAAATTGTTAAACAATATTGAGTAAGCTTATTTATAGCTTATTTAAAAAAGATTTGACTATTTAAAATATACTTTATGGATATAACATGCTTTTCTCAGTGAACCTATAGAGGTAATTGAGGTCAAAGGTCAGACACTTAGTGATCATCTATCGGTAAATTAACTCCTCAGAATTAAAGTTAAAATTGAAAAACACTTATGTCTACAACTTGTCTCAATATATGAATTATTCTAATTCTATTTAAAATATTTCATCTATTTTTAATTGTTATTGGAATACGCAGCTCATAATGAATATTTCCAATTTTAAATTATCAGTTATAATTTAATTTATAATTAAGTAGTTTTAAGTAAAATAAATGATAAAGGGACATTTATCTAAACTAATGAATATTTAGTTTTGTCATTTTCTTAAACAACAATAAAGTAGTTTACTCTGTATGGAAGCTAGTAAGATATACATGTAGGCTCAATCATAATTTACCTGGGCTATAGATTTATTTAACCATTAGATATTTTTATTATATACATACGAAAGAAAGCCAGTTCTCATAATAGAATTAAGAACAGGTAAATATTGAGTAATTTCACTTTGAAGAAGAATTAAATACTCTCTCTTATACATGTGTAGACCACAAATTAAAATTCTTTTCGGGTTACTTGTGACTCTCACAGTTAACAGTAAGAGCACTTTTTCTTATAATAAGGGATTATTTGCATCCATTTTCTTGATGAAAATAAAATAAAATAAGCTATTAATAATCACTTAAGAAATTTATATGCCTTTAAATATAATTTTTCTATATTCTGCAAAAATAAAAGTTCTAAATATATCATTTTAGAGCGCATCGTGATTTTGGATAGGAATATAACTGAATTCTTAATCGATGGGTAAAATAACGACATTAATTATATTTTTTGATTAGCAAGGTAAATTTAAAACCACTATCAATTTAAATTGCTTTCGTCTTTCATTATTCCTTTGAGAAATTATTTATACAAATTCTTTAACGCATTTCTTTTTACCTCATGAGAATTAGGTGCGTTTAACGCTTTAGGAACAGACATTTTGCATAACATAATAGCATTATTTAGAAGGGTTGCTGGAATGACATGAGTCTTTCTTATTTCTAAAATAAGATTAAATAAGGATGTAAAGTATTCTCTAGCTAACTTTTCAATAAATCTAGTTTCATACTCTTCACTACTCCCAACTACAGTTGTTAGGCTATCCATCAAATCTAAAAATTTCAAATATAATCCTCCCTCTGATAAATATGTCATATCAGGTAATCTCAGAAGTTCTGATAGAAAATCGTGAGCAATTTCAACTGGATAATATTTTGAAATACATGGATAGCGAATCAAATCGTTAGTGTTCATGCTATAAAACTGCTTCTAGATCAACGCCCTTGTCCAATGTAGCGAAATTAAAGTATTCACTGCTTGGATAGGATAATTTGCAAGCTGAAAGTTGAGATTCTGTAATTTCTCCTGAGCCTGAACAACCTGATTCGTTATATTGTTTTGTATTGTAAGTGACTCATATGAATATAAATCGTCCCTGTTAAAAATAATATCAAGAGATTTATGTTCCTCAAAAGGTATGTTCCTAAATAATGAACCGCAGATGATTTCGGTTAGAATGATAAAACCCTTGTCTCCTTGAGGGCTTGATTCATCCACTCGGGGCAAAGATATTTCCTCTTGGAGTAATCGAGGAATTTTATGTTTCGCATAAAAATAGAATTCAGTAGTATAAATTAAGTAATATATTTTTCTCATTCGGTAGCTTTCTTCTCTCAAGAAACGTTCATACGTCCTTTCCTCTTGCAAAAAGAGTAACTGTATTATCGTAATAGCTTCTCTCAAATACATCAAAGCTCTATGATATCCACTATCAGTGGGCAAGTAGTATTCATAAAGGAAAAATGAAGTTAGAATTGAATTTGAGGATTCATGTATTTGAATCTCAGATGGAGACTTGACTTCAAGTACTTCCTTTAAAAATACTTTCTCCACAAATTCTGTATCAATGTCCCTCATAATATCATCTGCATATTCTGGCAGACTCATTCGCCTTGAAATTACAGCACAAAGAGCACATATGAGAGCATATGAAGACGGATTTTTTAGCTTTAAATTCAAGGGATGTTCTTTTAGCACATCATGAAGCAAAGTAGGATTTATCACCGGCCAAATACCATAAAATTTACTTTCATATACCTGGAGGCATTCAATGAATACCTTTCAAATAAACTATCATTAGCACTAAATTGAGTTTCATTTCCTTTTACGCGATGAATATAGCTTTAACGGTCTTTGATCTTACTCTCTTCGGACGAGGCTTTCCTCTTGGTCGTTTGTTCGTACAATCAAGCTTACTGCTACTACAATTTATACAAGTCGTTGTCCATCACAAACATTAGGCATGTTGCCATATTTTAACAAGTGCAATCAACATAGTTTTCGCTATCAATTTATATGAAATGTCACAAAATCTCCTTGATAATTTATTCCTACACTACACAAAATGTGACATTTTAAGAAAATACTATTATCTTATAGAAAACTCACAATAATATCTACCATGGGGTTCTTGGTATCTCCATGTAAAGAGCTTGTAGAGAGGTTTAGTAAACTAGAAAGAACTTGGCTTATTTTTGTATAATTGTTATTAATAAAAAAAAAGTTGGAGAATTTGAAATATTGATTAACTTTTTAAAAAATTCTAATTGAATATAATATCTGAATTATTTCTCCTTATTTCAATTAATAACTTTGGACAATTACTGCTGAATTAAGAAACTCTACCGAGCAGTAGGCTATGAATAGGCAAATAACTACCAGATATCAAATATGTTTTTGTGAAAATTGATTACTTAAATGGAGCAAAAATAGTTGGCGCAAAATTGATTAAACATACCAAGTGTGAGAATCAGTGATGGTCCAAATGGTACCTGAGGTACTAGATTCTTTGACGGTGTTCCTTCTGCTTGCTTTCCTTGTGGCACTGCTCTTGCTTCTACGTTTAATAAGGAATTGTTAGAAGAATCTTGTAAAATATGTTGCTGGAGCAAATGTTCCGGAAAACGCTCCATAAACTTCTGATGACATTTAAATTAACTTCTATCCTGTTGTGGATTTTGTAGGTTAATAATACTGCATATAATATTAATTATATGAGGAAAGGTTCAAATTACTATACAGATGTAGACTATGCTTTCTTATAGTTAAGCTTGGAAATGGGTTATTATTTTAGCCTAATAGTTAAATATAAACTATTTGTTCGTTGACTTAAATAAAATTTTTCTCAAATGAGAAAATCATCAATTTATACTATCCTGAAACCACCTTTTCTCGGTATTGCTTTATGAAAAGTACAGCCACTTTTCTACATATAAAAGAAATCAGTTCGTAATGCAGTGTTTTACGAACATTCTCAGTTTAATGCTTTTTGAACCGAATCCATAATTACGCAAAACAAACATTAAATTTAGGAAAAACTGGTACTTTATTTGAAATTATAATTCATAAGCTGATAAATTAATTAATCGTACGTCAATTATTTAAAATGAATTATCAAATAATCTTGAAGTATAATCTACACATCTATAAATAAATTGTTAGTAAAATATATATATACAGGACATCGTGAATCTTACAAGGTCTGATGACGACCTGTACATAAACTATACTATATTTAATATTGGTTATATTGGTGAAGATGTTTTCTCTATTGTAATCCTAAATTGCTTATATGGATGTCATCTATACTTTCTTATAGTTAAATTGGATAGCAATTGTTATTTTAAGCTTAATAGTTAAAATTAGCTATTTTGTTCGTTATTTAGACTAGAAATATAACATCCAGAACCAAACTTTCACATCATATACATTTAGATATCCTATCACACAGTAGTAGTTCATTTTTACACCATTAATGAATACTAACTGCCGAATATTTCAGTATATCATATAATAGGTTCTCGCCGATATCTACAATTAATCGAATTTTTCGATTAAATCTATAGTTACACAAAAACTAAAAAGTTGCTGCTGTTGATGTACTGTATATAAATAGTCCTATAATCTTAATACTAACTAATTACTTATATAGATGTAGTCTTTACTTTCTAATAGTTAGGCTTAGGGAGGAATTGTTATTTTTAAGCCAAATAGTTAATAATTAACTATTCTGTTCGTTAACTAAGATAAAAATTTTATCATAGTTGAAATTCATCAATTTATATAGCTCTAAAATCCCTTTTTTTTCCATCGTTACTGCCTCATTGTCTTAACATTACAATCCTCTTTTATACAATGTAAATAATTAATTTATAAATCGGGGTTTCTAACATTCTCAGTTTAACTTTGTTTTAAAAGATTTTTGAAGTCAGATCTTTAGTAACACAAAACCAACAGCAAAATGTCACGAAAATGTCACGTGTATTTAGATCGGATATGAAGCCACTTCCAAACTTATATCACCATTAGTGCTCTTTTACTATCTTCAGAAAGTTCCAAAATCTTTACAAGTTTAAATGACTCACCAGACACCACAGCTTTGGGGTCATCTTTGATAACTATATATTGGACATCTCAAATTAAGTAATCTGTTTAATGGATACGACACGATATGTTTTGTATTCCATGAATTTGCATAAATACTTTATTATCTAAATAAAAAATAGAGTATCTTAGAGAAAGATTTGGATAATGTTTTAATTATTTCCAATTTGAGAATACGTAAATATTTCCAATTTTAACTCCTTTGCTTTTCTTCGTAGGTAAAAGTTTCGTTCGAAGTAAACACCGGCCAAAATTCAAAAATAATATCAAGTAGGTGTTTGAAACCTTTGTAAATCAAAAGCTTTATATAGTGATTAGACTTTATAACCTGAGAAATATTCTAACAATCATTTTGAAAGATGCAAGGAAATCGAATTCCTTAGGTATTATGCAAAACTAACCTATACTTATGGTTAGTTATACAGTATTCTCATAATCTGCTCATACTTCCGGTCAAAAATTATCAACCGAGAAAATTTCCAATACTTCCGACCTATGAGTTTTCAAACTAACGAGCAAAATATTTCAAACTAAACTGCAAAATATTTCATACTATTTAGGTGATCAATATTTATATAAGAAATAATATAAGCATCGAATCAGAAGAGAACTTTATCTACGAAGATGGCCACAGTCACGTATTGGATGGATAGGGTAGAAAACTAATGACTTTACACCTAGACAATGTACGTGCACCTTTGGAGTCTTGTATGACCTTCAGAGACTTCAAGTTTTTAACTAAATATTGTTAAGAAAAAATCATGAAAGAAATAAAAGGCCACAACCAACTATCTATGATGGAAATTGATCAGATACAAACAGAATCAAAAAGGAAATTTCTTAGATTTACTTTTGAGATTAAGCAGCAAAAATTTAATGAATGACGTTGGAAGAAGGATTCTCGGCTTATCTGGCTGCAAAATATTTCTGGTGTAACAGCTTATACTTGGAAAAGATAAGCCAACGATCAGCAATATTATTACTTATTCGGTACTCTAATTAGTTCTAAAAAACTTGGTAGGAAGCTATCTTGAATCAACTTCACAAGGACCACGTGCTCTCCATTGTGAGTGAAAACACAACACTCATGTTAGTGGAGATCGTTAGTAGTCTTCAAGAAAACTTAATGGATTTAAAAGTTTCTTCTTCCACTATTTATAAATTTGTAAGATAGTATGTAGATTAAGCTTTAAAAGAATTTCCTTAGTTCTATCTGCAGGAATTCTGGAAAAGACAATTAATGAACGGCTTGAATGGGCTAAAACTTGGAAGCTGATTCTTGATTTTACGAAAAATTGCGTCTTCATCGATGAAGCTGGTTTCAAAATCGGTATGAGGAGAGAGGGTGGTTGGTAAATTAAAAGGCAAAAGGCAATCAAAGTTGTTCCTGTTAAAAAGGGAATAAACATTTCCTTATTGGAAGCGTGGGCTTTATTTTTAAAATTTGAAATTAATTTTAGGTACAGTATTTGTGAGTTTTACTCCAACCATCGGTTCAGAATTATTCATACCACCTGCAATTAAATTTCCCAAACCATAAGCGAGAAAACATTTATACCAATGTTTAGAAGGATTCATATCAAAGCAACAACACCTTAAACTATTTCCAAAAATATATATATTATTAAATTTGATAGAAACAACAATACACCTCTTAATTGGCTCATTTTAGTCTCAAGATATATTCCTCCATATTTATATCACTATCTAGATCGCTTGTATTTCTGAACATAACTGTATATTCTCGGAAATGCTTGCAAAATCCTCTTAAACCTTAACAGAAATTTGACTACAAGCTTCTTTAACTTGAAGAGTTATTTGCTACGACCGTAAGTTCCATGGTCTTAACTTTAGAGTTACAAACGGACCAAAATTCTTCAATTCCATTCAATGGAGACGAGTAGACTAATTGAAGTCCATTGTTTGAAGCCAAGGTGGAAATATCTTCATTTTTGTGGATTTTGCATTTTTCAATTCTTTCAGCTCTTGATTACTTTTTATCTCTTCAATAACTGAGTGAATAAAGTTAAGAAAGTGATTTGTCGTAGTACCAGTTTTTATTTTGAGCGACTCGGTTGCTTTTCTTTTCTTGCTTTTAGAGGTAGCCGAATTTTTTTACTAATCACGCACATTTTTAAGAACCTATCAAAAAATGCTTTTGGTTTATTTTAATCCCATGAGTTAGATTATACTGGGCTCTTGATTACAATAACAGGTGTTATCTTTTTCACAAATCTTTGTATTCATAGTCAGTTGCGAAATATCTGGTGATAGAGATGCCCAAACTGACACCTTTATCTTCTATAATGATATTTCATAGCATCCTGCTGGAATTCCGTGAAGTGACATATTATTTTTTAAGAACCTTTCGTATCATGTCGAATGGAATAGGGACTCGTATTTGCGGCGCAATCGCTGTCCCCCGCTGCATGAAAAATATACCTATGGCAATTACGAGAAGGTTACTTGTGAGGAAAAAGTTGACAAATAAATGCAGGAAATACAATATAGGCCACTAAGAAATGGTTAAAACCGAGAAGGTGCTATTTTTTTGCACCTAGATTAAAAAATACTTATTCTTCCAGGCGGGCTCTTTAAAAATAGTGAAGAAACAACCAATTTCTGTAAAGCTACATCTGTATGCGATCAATCATGCATATGCTCATTTAAAATATCGTTGAATACGTTAAATGGAACTGGTTAATATTTTTTAGTGACTTCCAAAGGTTGGACAATAAAAGCTAGCACATATAATGTGGTTTTCATGGTTCTATATATTTTTTAGTCAGGAATGCTTCATATTTTGGTCACTATTTTGTCGCTAGCATGTTGCACACATGCTGTACTAGCACCATCAATACCTTGTAATCCGACTGGTGCTATTACCCAAGGGTTTACAGCTAAATTTTACGAATATCCATTTGAAGAACCTAATACCTATAGATCTATTGAGTACTTAATTGGAGGATATAGAGACCTATACTACTTCGGAGAAAAATCAGGTATTACTAATATTAATATTGTTGACAATACAGTATACTCAACTGTAGTACAGGGTGAGCTTTACGGTTTTCCAGTAAGTATTTCTAATTTTACAATTGAATTTAGTGGATACTTTGTTCCACCAATATCTGGAACTTACCAACTTGAGATTGGTTCTGCTGATGATTCTATAGCTGTTATGTTTGGAGCAGATGAAGCATTCACATGCTGTGACCCTGATGGCCCAGGAAGTGGATCGTACTCCCTATATTATTATTTAGGCTATAGCAATGGTATGGTAACAGCTACAAGGCTACTTACTGCTGGACAGGCTTATCCAATAAAGATAGTTTGGTCAAATCTTCAAACCCCATATAATATAGATTTCTACTTGGTTTCTCCAGATTCAACAGTGATTAGTATTTTTGATAACGTTTATACGTACGAAGATGCAGACGCAAGCTGCTCTGTTCCAAACCCGACCAAAACTGTAACTTCAACCTGGACAAACGAAGTAACCTCCCTGACTACTAGTTTATACAGTGGTGTTGGAACTGATATAGTTGAAATATTTGTTCCGATAACTACCACAGTAGAGCAATGGCCGGAAAGTTATACAACAACGTACACTACAAATACTGTTATCACAGAAAGTGGATCAACAGTATCGGAGGAAATTGTTGTAGTTGAAACTCCAGAGGCTACTATAACAACCACACAAGGGGGTAGTGGTGTTTTGGCTACAACATATACGACAGAAACAGTGGTTATTGGAAGTGGAGATGTTCAAAATACTGATATATTAGTTGTTGTTGAGACACCAACCCAAACATTAACTACAACCATTCCATGGAGTGGTAGCGGAGTTGTAACCAGTACTACTTATACCATATTACAAACTTCTATCCCGACCCCCAGTGTCGTATATTATTACAGTTATTTGGATGATACAATGATATTAGCTTCAAAAACAGTCACTGATTACGCTAATGTGGAGTACACAGAGCCGGTGGTCATTATAGAAACCCCAATGGCAACACTCACGACTACTAAAGATGGAAGTGGTGTTTTAGCTACTACATATACCACAGATACTATAGTAAATGGTAGCGGAAGCATAGAAGAAACAGATTTATTAGTGGTGGTTGAAACACCAACTCAAACGTTAACAACTACTATTCCTTGGAGCTATGATTACACTTCTTCATTTACTACACAGACAGTTTTAACTACTCCTGTTCTGGTTTTGACTTTGCTAGTACCAACTGTTGAATATTCTGAAGGACTGACTATTACTACTGAAGTAACAACTACTATTACATTAAAAGAAATTATATACACGGAACCATTAATTGTGATTGAAACACCAGTTATAAATTCGGAGTCCTTATCAGGGGTTTCATCCACATCCAGATCTAGTATGGCAACATCTAGTACTATTCTAGATAATTCTTCTACGCAAGATAGCTCAAGTGTTGCAGTAACCAGTTCTATTTCTTCGGTTCTTTCTTCCACACAAGAAAGTTCTAGCGAATCTAGTTCGGTAGCTTCAGAATCTTCCACTCAGAGTAGTTCCAGTGAATCTAGTTCGATTTCTTCAATTGTTTCTTCCACTCAAAGTATGCCTAGTGTATCCAATTCTGTCCCTTCAAATGTGTCCTCCACTCAAGGTGGCTCAAGTAAATCTAGTCTGGTTTCTTCAATGGTATCTTCCACTCAGAGTATGCCCAGTGGATCCAATTCAGTCCCTTCAAATGAGTCCTCCACTCAAGGTCGTTCTAGTGGATTTAATTCAATATCTTCGAATACTTCCTCTACTCAAGGTAGCACCAGTAGATCTAGTTTGGCTTCTTCAATTGGTTCCTCGACCCAAAATAGCTTCAGCAAGAGCTTATCATCTGAAAATTCTGTCGGAACTACATCAAATAGACCTTCATCCAATACCGATAGCTCTAGCACAGCCAAGCCTACATTAATTAGTGAAGTACCCTCACAATCAATTGCTTCGAACGGTTCCAATATTCCATCATCTGAATTCTCTAGCCAAATTATCTCAGAATTTTCTTCTGACCTCAGTTACAGTAAAACATCAATTGAAAGTTATCCAAAGCAATCTTCTGGGTTAATTTCATCGTCTTCGCAAGTTATCACCACTAAATCATCAGACATTGCAAGTAACTTTGGCTCATCTTCCTTTAATTTCAAAAATTCGACACAGGGAACCCTGACTCTTACATCAACAAACACCCAAACAACGGTTATAACGATAACCTCCTGTAGCGATAACTTATGCCTGTTGACAACTGTCTCAGCTACTCCAAAATTAACAACTGTTACTGAAAATGGACAAACTACAATCTATACCACTTATTGTCCTTTATCATCTAGTAATATTGCTGCAACTACTACTGTCGTAACCATAACATCTTGTTCCAATAATAAGTGTTTTGAGACCACCGTTCCTGGTAGTCAAATTGTTACTTCTGAAATCATAAATGGTGAGATAACAACCTATACTACACTCGTTCCTCTTCACAAGGCATCTGCCATCAATGTCATACTGAGTGAAAGTGGCGAGCATCAAACTGTCTCAGGTAATCAGTTAACTTTACTCATGTCAGGTGAACCTTCCGAGAGTACTTATTTAGCGGGTGAAAATGGCGAAGAGACCACGAGCTCTTCTACTCCTATGTTGATTTCTACTACTCTACAAAGTACATCTATATCTGAAGCAATTCAAAGCTCCACTATTTCTGAATACAAGGGCTCAGGTTCTATTACAAACCCCTTGTTCTTATTATTATTGATTCCATTCAGCATATTCTTCTGATAAGTTTCATCCATTTATATTACCACAATTTGCTATACTTTCTTCAGCCTTCTTTAGAAATTAAAGTCCCATATTGATTTCAAATTCGCATAATACACTACATAAATGCATAATGCATGCTTCTTTTACACACTCAGTTATATATTTTAATCAGAACATTAGGAAAATATTACTAGTAAACTCAGATTTAATGTTGCGTTAGATACTAATAGTTAATTTTAGACGGCTTGCTAAGGATACTATTCTTGAGAGTTGGACTTTTACATCACGCAAGAGCACGCTAAGACGCATTCTGGTATAATATATATCAATTAAGTCTTCTGTTTAATGGATACGACATGATACGTTTCGTATATTGTACATCGCTAGCTATATACAGGAAATTGATCATACTTATACTTTGGAGAAAATGGGATTACACATTGGTTGGGTCGGGAGATAGATCCTGGGTGTTGGCGTAATGTATTTTAACAGTACTGTATATTGGTTATTTAATATAATAATCTGGTGTGGGCTTATTTATTTCAGCTTAGACTAGTAAATATCTATAAATAAGATCTATTCTATACTAGTTAAGGTAACTGATAAGGGATAATCTTTTTTTAATTTTTTAACCTAATAGATTAATGAATTGACTATTCTGTTCGTTAATAAGATTAAAAATTAAGATAATCATATCAATTATACCTCTTTGAATAGTTTTTCAACCTATAGTTACTCCGCATCTTTAATCGTACCACTCTGTGATTAGATGACCATAATTCCTTTATAGGTTCTACTACGTTGATATTTTCCAATAAATTTTAACATATTTTGATCAATGTTATACAAATACCAACACCGGGTTGTAGAATGTCGTGATATTCCGTAAACTTAAGTCGGATATCAAGTCATTACTGGATAGCCAGTACTATATATACAACCAGTACCTATTACCATCATCAACTAGAAAGGTGTACCTACAAAGGTACGGGTTACATTTATCAACTATCTTAGAAAATATTGGTATTTAGCACACTAGTGCTCCTTATGATCATATTATTGGAGATCTTAAATTAGGTCTTCTGTTTAATGGATTCGATACGGTATATTTTGTACATTGTAGATCGCTCAAGTAAACTATATACACGAAATTGATCCTATTTATACTTGGAGAAATTTCCTTCCATGCAGCGCATACGGTGAGTTGCTCCTAAACTCAGCAGTCTCATTGAATGCATGTATAGGGCGGTTCGGGTCTTCTTGGCAATTTTCTATTAGTAGGTTGCCTGTTGTTAGTTCAATTACACTTTGGTAAAGTCAGGTGATAGACCCCTGGTTGTATAATGTCGTAATTATCTCACGTGGAGATTAGTCGGATATCAAGTCATTTACTAGAACACCAACACATATTTATAATCTATGAATCTAATATTTTCATGGTCAATGGCCAATCCACGAGCCAAACTCTGCTTCTTCAAAAGATCCTTCCTCTCATTCTAAGATAAAGTTTTCTTATTCACTTTCTCTAGGAAAATTTCTTAAGTTTTAATAAAAATATTCCATAAGCCTGGTCATTTTCCCTACCTGGATATTAGGGACACAGTTGTTTATTCTTTACAGGAGTTAAAATAACAGTAACACAAAAATGATATTGCCCAAATAGTTCTTTTTTTTAATCTTGTCACTTTTAATCTTTCCTCTTTTATTTATGAATCTTGGCTTCCCTCAAAATTCCTCATACCAAAAGTATTAGTAAAGGAATTTTATTTTCAGTAAATAGAAGAATATTTTTAAGAATTCGACACATAAATAGTCTATTTATTATTCAATCTGAGTTATAAGATCATTTATATATAGTGTATATGACCCTATAGGTCATACTTGGATTTTATATTTTTTGCAACCAATTTTGTCTTCGTTTTGTGTAACTATTATCCAATTATAAAGTAGTCGTTTAAAATTGAGAGTGGAGTTCTTTAATTTCAATGATGACTGCTGAGGTTCACAATCCTTATATAAAGGGGGTTTATCCTCTTATTAAATAGTCATGAGCTAGGACGTAATGAGGTTATAGAACATAATCTAATAGAATTGAGGTTTGGATTTTCAGTTTCAGTCAATTCAGCGAACAAAGAGTTTAACTATTAGGCATAATATATAAATACTAACCAAGCTTACCTATCAGAAAGCATAAGAATAATCCATATAATCAATTAGTTGGTATTAAAATGATAAAATAACTCATACATTATACGTACAAACTATAGGCATACTGTATATAAAATTGACTAACTGCTACACTTTATGTTATTACAAATGTATTTGCATAAAAGGATAACATTCATTTAAAGAAGTATAAAATTTTTTCCATCGTTTAATTAGCTTGGCTGATTTTTTGTAAACAATGTAGTAATAGTGATTTGATCTTTAGCCCTAAAAAAAAAGTCTACTAAAAGTATAACGAAGATTTAACAACCAGAGGTATCTTGCAAACAAATTAAAGACTTCTTCATTGTATATTAGATCCCTCTCTACGATTATTTCTGGCACCCTTTACAACTTTAAAATTAAAGAATTTATTAATAATTCCTAATAAAAATCTCTGTTTTTGGAAGTTGAATTAGTTTTGATGGAATTTTTGACAAATATATTCGTAAAATTCGCATTGAAAAATTGAGTTTTGCCAATTATTTAAGCGAGGCAGACTACACTGGATGAATCAAATAGTGCAAGTTAACCAGAAACCAAACTTGCAATATGCCAAATGCCTGTGATGCTTGTTCAATAAGGAAAGTTCGTTGTAATGGTGATCGCCCATGTCTAAATTGTATTAGTAACGATCTTGATTGTACCGATATAAGGGTTAAAAAAAAGCCTGGTCCAAATCGGCTAAGCAAAAAAACTATTCAAGCTATCTATAGCTTGAAAAAGAGTGAATTATACAAAAATGAATCTGATACGACGTTTATACCCTTGTTCGTTAAGTGTCTTGAGGTGTATGAAAAGCACCTTTATGGTAAGTGGCCAGTTATCCACCAAGATATGTTGCTGGAAGTATTAAATAAGAGTCCTAAAGTTTTAAAGTCTGAAGATCCCTCATTATATGCCCTATTTTGCTCTCTTTGTGCAATGATTTCAAGAAGAATTGGAATGCTATGTTGTTCAGAGGAAATCCAACTAGGCGAGGATCCAGAAGCTGTAGGCAAAATGTTTTTAAAAGAAGTACTAGAGGTAAGATATACCTTAGATATTCAAGTTGATGAAAACCCAAATTCAATTTTAACATCTTTTTTTCTATTTGAATATTATCTACATCTAAATAACGGGTACTCTAGAGCAATTTTATATTTGAGGGAGGCAATAACAATGATCAATATACTTCAATTGCAGGATGAGGAATCATACGAAACATTACCGAAAGATGAGTGCCATCGAATTAGGAAAATATATTACTTGATTTATATCACAGAATTCTTCTTTTATGTGAAGAATAAACTACCTCGATTACTTGAAGAAAATATTACTTTACCTGCAATTATGGACGAATTACGTCCACAATCAGCTATGAATTTTCATAAACTAGTTGAGATATTTTACATAAGTAGTTCTCTATTTAGAAATAAGCTGAGCTTTAAGAATAATTGCATCATGGAGAACATTTTTGATGATAACAGTTTAAATACATATGGGAACCTCACTAGACTACCCAGTCAAATTGCTGATGAAGTTGTTCATGTTCAAGAAAGACTAGAAAATATTGAGTTACTGACTACAACTGACCCTTCTCAAGCAGTAAACACTCTTGTGTCCCAACATTGGGCAAGAGCATTAATATGGCAAACATTCAATACTAGCAATACAAATGATTATAATAGGAAGCATTCTTGCTTATCAAAATATTATCCTGTTGAAATTGCTCACGATTTTCTTTCAATGGCTTCGAAATTTCCAGATAAAGCATATATCTCAGAGGGGGCATATGTAAAAATTCTAGATATAATCAATAGTCTAGAATATGTAATTGAAAGTGGTAGCTTGCAAGAATTCCGCTTTGCTGAAAAAATAGCAAGAGAACACTTCTCGTCGTTAACTGATTTTATTCTGCGAATTAGATGTAGTGATAATAACCCAGAACAAGAATTTTTAAACAATTTTGAAGTGTTCAACATTACAATTCCAAAAGCTATCGAAGGATCTACCAATGTAAATGAATTAACGGAATTTTCCTCTATCGAGAATCTTACTTGAATCATTTTGGACACATTGCAATATTTTGGAAGTACTCAAATTTTATATTAATATCTGAAGATAAACTTCTTTGAAATTCCAAACTCGATATTATTTTATTAAGCAATCTCTAAAAGTTCAATCTCAATAACTGTCTGCACTTTTTTATACAATGGAAGATGTATTTTTCTTATATCTGCATTTTCTCTAAAGCTATTTCATCTGCTGAGGTATTAAGAATGAATGCTATAATAAAATATGACGCAATACCGTCCTTTTAATATTGCTTGTAGCTTATTCAATGTAAGTTTTTTTTTTTTCATTGTAACAATATTATTTATGATATGACAAGTATTTGAATATGATACATGAGAGTGTAATGGGGATGAAATGTGGTTATAACACAGAACAATCTACAATATCATAAAACTTTAAATATAATAGGAAACGACTGATGCTGTTAAAGCAATTTGTCTTTGGATTGATTAACTTTAAATTACTTTATTTTTATATATCTTCCAATGGGATTCTGCTACTCATCTTAGAAGAAACTGGTTTTGTTATTAATATGTTTTACCTCAAGATAAAACGAACGCATTAGATAGCTACATAGTCGTTACGATGAAATAATTTTAACAATTTTTCAGCTTTTCGATTTTGACAAGCTATTTTCCAAAAAAAATTTTGCTACTGTTAATCATTGTTGAAAGATTTAATTAGAAATTTATTCACATAAAAAGTAGTATGAAGTACATTATGGGAAGAAAAAAATTAGCTTCAACAATTTTAGAAAGGGTATACTGGAGCATAAATAACTTGGAAACATATATTGAATTAAAGCAAATAATAGCGAATACTGAATTTTCGAATATTTAAAAAGGCAATTAGTAAAATAATAGATTTAATTTAAGTACAAGGCTTTTTCGTCATCATCAGAAACTTTCTTCTCGTCATTAATAACAATGTTTTTCACACCATCTTCTCCAATATCCTTCATTAATTGATCAATATTAAAGACTTCAACCTCTGTAGACTTGAATTTTCTTGCAAAAACACCATCCTCGAATAATACATCCAATTCTGCACTCGTTCTACCTTTCGTTTCAGGAAGTTCGAAATATGACCATATAACTGCAAACAAAGCAAAGGCTCCATAAAATAATCCCGTTTTTGCACCCCAATTCCAGGAGGATGGGTTCAACATACGAGCTGTCAAGACCCCATTAATAAGGCCGACAATATTATACATAACACGGGAAAGAATAACTGTTTTTGTCCGAAGCAAAGCTGATGGAAGTTCTGTAACTAAGCAATAAGTAATTGGCCCTGAGGTACAATCATAAACAAAAGTGTAAATCACAAGGAGTGAACCAATCCCCCACGAAACGGAAGTATTGAGATGAAAACTAAGTCCTCCTACAATAAGCAAAATAATAACTTGAACACAAAATCCAGTAAATAAAAGAGTATATCTCCCAAACCATTGAGCAGTAAACCAAGAAGAAAGTGTTCCAAGCAAACCGAGTGCATATTGAATAATACTAAAAGTGAATGATAAAGAAGGTGACATTCCTGCCTGTTCAAAAAAATAAGCGGACAGACTCATTAACGCAGAGCCAGTCATATTTTGCAACATCCAAACAATACAAGCAATTCTCGTACGACGAAAATTTTTCTTTTTAAAACAAGCTAAGTATGTACTCTCATCTTCCTTAGAATTAGCTTCTTCTTTTATGATAGTTAATTCTATCTGCTTCACAATTCCATCAGCTAATATACTAGGATCAGGTAAATCTTCACTTTTCGAAAGCAATCTCACGAGAGATTTCTTTGCATCTGCACTGCGTCCCTTTTTCACCAAATACCACGGAGATTCAGGACAAAACCAAAGGGCTGTCAATATTGGAAACGGCCAAAACCATTGAAGTAAAAAGGGGATCTTATATTGCCATTCGCCTAATGAATTATTTGCTAGAAGACCCTTTAAAACTCCAGACCCAAATAATTGGCCAATGACCCAACAAGCATTAACATAGGTTGTTAAATAAATCTTTAAAACCTGAGGACAGACATCAGCGGCGTACGAAACTGTAAGTGTTTGAAATGCACCAAATGGAATACTCAAAAGTAAACTACCAATCAGCAAGGTAACATAGTTTGTGGAGAACACCTCTATGAAAACAAGAGCAACTAGAAGAATCATAAAGCCTGCTATAGTCTTCTTATAACCATAACGATCTGTCATTATACCTGCAAAAAGTAAACCTATAACTTGTGCAATATTCCCACACGGACCAAATATATTTGAATAGAAGACCGGTATCTGATATTGATCAATCTTAGGATAGTATTTACCGTATTTCTCTCGAAAAGATGGAAATGCAGTCAAACCACCAACAACTTGTAGATCAAATCCTTCCATAACAACTGCAGTAGATAAGATTAGAGACCAACATGCAGCCTTTGGAAAAAGTTTCAACCCCTCCTTTAACGTCATATTCTTTTCTCTCTGATCACTCTTCTTAGCGTCATCAGATATATCTATGAATTTTGCAAGGATTTCGTTCGTATCATCGTCATATTCATTGTATTTCTTGTCAATTGCTTCCACAACTTCCACCACTATATCTTTCTTCTTAATGTCTTCAATAAATTGAGTTGACATTCTTAATTATTTCTTAGTAATCTTTTTTTAGTACTATAACCCTTTTGAATGGTCCATTTCATCCACAGCTATTTATACTTTTAGTCTGTTGATGACCTGGAAAGTTACTTCCTTAATTATAATAATATTGGGGTTAAACAATAAATGCGACATAGCTGCGAATTTTACGACGCAAATAATATTATTGGTCTAAAAGAAAAAATATGAGGGGTGAAACATCAGAATCTCCCCGAAGTTATCTACTTTTGAACTTTCTTCGGGCGATCTCAAGACTAGCCATTTATTTTACCGAGAAGTATCAACTAGTTGGAGTATTAATATTATAATACAGTAAATCAAATGATGTAAATCCCCTTTTTAAATTTTTTAGTAATTGACTCTTAAATAGTCTTGGTTTCCTGAAAGCAGTAATATGATAGACTAGAGAAATAGTCTAACTTAGCTGTTGGGTGAAGAAAATACTGCAAGCGTGCGCACGCTAATATAATCCTAGCTAAATCTCAATACTTTCGTTTAAACTTTTTGTGGTATTTTGTTGAAACAAAATCCTTTTAAAATTCCTCACTATTTGTATTATATCTATGTTCAAATAATAGAAATCCTCAAACAATTTGTTAGACTTATCTTAAATTGAGCTAACAATACCTCTTTTGTTGGTACTTGAAATTGATAATCGAATTAGCATCTTGCTATCAATTTTTTCGCAAATATTCAAATAATTTCGATGCAGAATAAAAGGTTAAAAAGAAAGGTAATTTGTAAAAGTGTCCAGACAACTCATGGTCGTAAAATTTGTAAATTGATGTTCTCTACTGATTTAAATAATTTTTTTTTGAGATAATTGAAAGGGAAATATATACGAAACATTAATTTGATACCTTTCTTTACTGATGATGGAGTCAAAATTTAAATCATACCCAAGTCACAAAAGGATATAATAATTATGATAGTTGATTCTCATTAAGACAATTTTTCCTAAAAACCTGCACTTATTGGAAATTTTTTTTGCGAGCATGGCAAAGAAGTTAAATAAATATTTTTGATATCTAATCAAACTATCATGAAATTTTAAACTTTGAGAGAAGCCTTTTATAATAGTCAATGAATCAACCTCAAACTCGTGTATATAGTTAGCCATTAACTAAAATGAATACTATAATTCACGAAATCTTATTCTACTCGGCATATTGAAGAATAATTGGATAACGCTAGCTTTTATATTTTTCTATTATTGATAGATTCTTCGAACAATTCTTAATTCACTTGTCAAGTAACAGTTGTGGTCCAGATGCTCGTTGGTATTTATATTATCTATTTGAACCTCAAAATAATGATATATTAGTTTATATCAATTTTATTGAGTTCACCTATGGTTTAAATGAGAAGAAATTGGAATGCTATATAAGAATTCCTAGAATTTCTGAATTCCGTAATAATGGTATGTGCTAACATTTCGACGACTGACATTATTCTTTAATAGAATTTTATTTGAATTTTTTGCGTTCTCAGATTATGCGTTTAGCATCACCTAAAATCTCGAATCTACAAATAGAAGATAAGTGGTTAAAAAAAAGGTAGATCAAAAATAATCTAAAATAACCGTACTATAGAAAACGTAAAAAAATAGGACCTCAATCTTGCGTTTTTTCCTTGATAGAGATGTATTAATCAAGCAAAAATATGACCTATTGGATTTTTGGGGGTCATATATAACATTTAACTAAAAACATATAGTAATCTAGCCTGATATTGGGGTGTTATGTCAAGGCTCAATAAAAAAGCATATACTAATCTAAATGTCAAAAACCCTTATTATACGTATATGATATACAGATAAGAATCTTTCAAATTATCAATTTATAGAATGACTGCCGTGATTATCTACTAGTCTGACATAATGAACTAACATTAAGTAATCTATTTCACCTTGATTTGAAAAATCTGCAACCGAAATGCAGATTTTTCAGTCTTGTCAAATATTTTTTGTATGATTGTATCAGATGAAACAATATTTCTTCCTTACAGTAGAGAGATTTTAGATCTTTCATAGAGGTTTATTGTATTTGCTAACTGATACTATCTCTGTTAGTGGAAAGGTACATTGATGGGGTCTTGGAAAAGTTCTATTAAAATCAGTAAAGATGGGTCGAATTGGTGAATTACACTGTACGATGTCAACTTGGTATTTGAGACGAAGTATGTTCAAATTAGGGAGTGGCTAAATTTCAATAAGAGACAAACCAAGTATTGATAAATATGATAAACTCGCATCTCTAGTGAATTAAACATTTGAGGGGACACCAAAATCGAAGGTTGTTAAACCTCAATTCTTGGGATAAATAATCTAAATTGAAATTATAGTAAATCACAAAAATTCATATTAGGTAAAGGAAAGAGAAAGAGGTTATAAGTTAAAGAATTTTTATTGAAAAGCGGAAGAGCTGGGGATAGGTACTGTTATATGAGCATGGTGCCTTATAGCGTACAGAATATATATTTTGTATTATGCCAAACATGGCTACGCTAGATTGAAAAGAACAATCAGTATACAACTTGTTGAGAAAATTTAATTTTGCTTGGCCAGCAAAACTAATTTATAAAATTAATTTTTTACTCACTGAAAAAGTAAATCTCTCTTCTTTGGTAATATATTTATCACTGAAACATATGAAACTGAATAATTGGTCACTTTACACTATTCTACTCAATCCAACATTCAAATAAAGTTTTAGGATGTAGTAATATTCCGGATATATATGATGAAAATCAGGGAATAGCCACACTTCAATTATATTCCGAAGAAAATAAGTGAGCTACAAATTCTCTCTTACAGTAATGGCATTTTTTAACGTATCTCCGAACATCCCTCCGCATATTTGGCCAGTAATATGATAAACTTATAACTGCTGCAGTTTTGAAGGTACCAAAATGGCCATAAGTCTTGCCTCTATGGCAAGAATCAAATACATGTTTTTTTACCTTGTATGGAATACAAAGTCTCTTAACATATCCATCATTTTTGCTTGAAGTGATGAAATACAATAGACCATCTTCAAATATGTAATTTTTCAAAGATTCGAACTTTTTGTATCCCATGCTAAATACATAAAACAATTCAATGAGACCATTGAAATACGAATCTAACCTATATGCTTTCCTGACTTTATCAAAAAACTCTTCAGTCTGTAACATAACTTCTGTAGTACGTAATTCCGCATCGTCGCTAATATCTTTCCTTATCAATACATTAGCTTCATCTATTTTATTACCAGGAACGTATTCAACATCAAAGTCATATTCAGAGATATAATCTAACCATTTTTCTCTACGATAATTCGGCTCCTGTTTTAACGATAACATGTACTCAAACCATTGATAATTTGCTCTTAATATAAAATGTCTTCCAAGAAGCAAAAGACGATATTTTTTTAATACCTCAATAATAGAGAGAAATTCCTTCTCCCTTACGGAGTAATCCATTTCAGTTGACAGGAAATTTTTACCAAAGCAAGCTACTACCCCCTTAAAATTTAATTCAAGACTATCTCTTTGCTCAATTGTTGCTCCCAAAGTAGTTTCATTGTATACTCCTACTGTAACCACAATTAGATCTTCTTCTTTGGGTGGTATCAATACTGGGGTTGAGCTAAACACCTGTTTAAGTTTCTCAAAAACAGCATCATGTAATAAACTCCAATTCTCATTTCCTTTGCCATGTCTCTCGATTGGAGCAACTAATACCTGATATTGAAGAATACATTTCCTGTAATAATCGGTTAGATCTAGGAACAGAAGAGAATCCAACCCAGTCTTAGGTCTACCCCGATTAATTATTGCATCAATGCTCTCTTTACTTGGCCTGATTCCTTCCAGTGAAATAGTGTAACCTAGGAAATCGATTTCCTTAGCGCAAAATATGCATTGCTCTCCATACACCTTAATGTTATTTTTCAGAAATATCTCAAATACATTCCTGACATCACTCTCATGGATCACAAAGTTTCTACTATAAATGAGGACCTCATCAAGATATAAGATTACATATTTGTCAATTACTGGTTGTAAAATGCGACTCATAATTGATTGCAAGCTTCTTGCTACGCTACATATTTCAATAATGTTTGAGTCCAGTTCAGATGTACCTTGCGTGGCCGATCTCTCAAGGGAAATTTGTCGGACAACCTTCGCTAGCTTTAACTTAGTAAAAATTGTCAGGCTTTCTATATGATCAAAAACGTCCTCAATAGGTGGAAGACGGTATTTACGATTTCTTGTAGTATCTGCAAAACTTCTGTAATCGAAACTCAATTTTGTCTTATCATCGTTAGAAACAAGGCCCCGTAGTACCGTATATGGAAATGTGAAAATTTCCAGCTTGATACTTTGGAATACATCATTTTCTCTTGAATCCAGACTAGATGTTTCATTCAACATAGGTACATGTCCATCATTTATTGGAGTCCTCAATGTGGGACTATCCAGGGGATGTTTTTCCCTCATTTTTTAAAGATCACGATATGAGCAATTCAGACTTGAGAACAATTTCCTTATGTTTATATCAAATTATCTCCATTAATTGAATCCTGCTATAAAAAGAGGAGCCTTTATCGCTTATTTGTGGTTGGGGATGGAGAAGTAATTGTAATATTAAACGAAAGGGTAAGTTATACTTGAAAAGCAAAAGACAATCACATCACAACTGAGTTATCACATATTATTCACACATCAGTTAATGTAATAGTATTCAGCAATTCAAAATGGCTATAAATTAACTTGCTATTCTCTTACAGGAAGTTGAGGTAGTAAGTCATGTGATAAGACAATGGCCCGATAATGCGGGCAAGTGAATCTACGAAATATTAGCCGGTATTATTAATGATATACGACAAGGAGTGATACTGGTGCTTATTACAGGAGCGATCCTGAGGAGTATTGAGGAGTATTGAGGAGTATTGAGGAGAATCGAGGAGTATGAATGTTTAGTTATCAGTTAGATGACCTACTTGTATCCTAAGAAGTGGAGCAATTATATATGATATCTTAAATGGTATATATTATTTTAAGAAGCAAACAACTAAGAATGAACAGGAGAACCCGGTTTTAGGTACATAAGTATACATTTCAACATGAGCTCAAATATTATATTACTTTAGTTAAGGACTTTATAATTGAATTATAAGGACCGTCTGGTACTCATTGCTCTTCCTTTTAATATATTGAGTGATGGATTGAGCATAATAGTTTAATTTTTAAACTATTATAAACGCTAACATAATTAATATTTATTCCAACCGCTGAAAAGTGTTTATATACCTCTGAATCATTCGTTTATCATACTGATAACGTCTTTTCATAAGAAAAAGTATTAATATCATATCCTTACTCTTCTTAAACGTAATTAAATAGATAAAAAACACGGTATCACAAATCAGATATGATTTACTAACCCTCCTTAAAAATATTATATTAGTACAATAAAATAAAATAGAACTTATTTTGCCTTATATGAGCGATAAATATAAATTCCGTTCTCAAAATAAGATAGATTGATATACTAATGAAAATAACAAGATAAGAAAATGTGGAAGAACATTTATTTATTAACAATGACTTTTATAAATAATCTATAACTCATCTATTTAAGAAAACTAACTGACCAATTAGAGTTAATCTTTAATTGAAGATCGATTAACCTTAAGATACCATTCGACGTGATAACATCTTTTTTCCAGGTCTTACCAGCTTGTCTAATTTCAACTTGTGTAATCTTTCTATCCACAGAAATATTGATTGCCTCAACAAGAGTATTCTCCAACTTCTTGCAATAAGTGTCTGATGGCGCAAATACATTAGCTGAAACTTCATTATGGGTAGCACTAAAATCAACCTTAATAAATTCATTATTCAAATAGTTGTAAGACTTTCCATCATCAATATATAATTTACCTTTAGCATTATTCTTACTATCCAAAGCAACTGTAAGAGTATAAGGATCATTCTCCATATACTTAGATGCTTTTCTGTAGTGCATTTTTCTTGCTACGATACTTCCACCTTTAAGTAAAATTGGGATATCAGACAATGTTACATCTTTTTTAATGTAACCTGGTGTTTGAAGTTGATAGAATTTGTCTAAAAGTATACCATTTGTGTAGTCATAATACTTTTCGTTATCAGGAATGTAAATAGATACCCATTTAGCGCTTTCGTCAGTAATTGGTTTTACCATTATTCCAGAATTCGATAAGAGAAATTGGTCTTCAATCGAATAAGTGTCAACGTTATCGGGGCATTCAAAATACAAAGGTTTTATTAATGGAGTTCCTGTTTTATTTGTCTCATAGAAAGCAGTATAGATTACAGGCAACAAAGAATATCTGATCCTAACTGCATCTCTGATAATGGACGTGTAAGGTTCACCTGGAATCCATGGCTCTCTTCTCTTACTTTTAATATCAGCATGAGCCCTGAAGAAAGGATACCAAATTCCTGTTTGATACCACCTGGTAAGTAATTCTCCACTAGGATCACCAACGAACCCACCAACATCTGCACCATTGAACGGAATATTAACTACGTTTGAAGTAAGAATCATAGGAATGGAGTACTTTAAGTATTCCCATTTGGATATGTTGTCACCAGTCCATACTGCACCTGATCTTTGTGAACCTGCAAAGTATGATCTTGTCAATACAAATGGTCTTTGCCTCTCAGAATCCTTCAATCTATCTTTTATAGCTTTATATGTCGCATCATGATAAGTAAATCCATAAGCATTGTGAACTGACCGATTTTCCCATCCTCCGTAGTGTAGGTTATCTTTTGGGCAAGTCATTTCAGGCCCTCCAAACACAGAAGGCTCATTCATATCGTTCCACAAGTAGATATTTTGGCGGTCACCTAAGGAATATTCACCTTGTAAACGATGAAGTTCGTTCCAGTACTCTTGAGAAGAAGGATTTAAGGTATCAATCCAAAGACTTTCACCGGGCCAACATTCAGCATGGAACAGCTTATTCTTATTATTTTTAATCGCCAAATCTCTCTCAACTAAGCCATTACCAATAGTGTGACCTACTTTCATATGAGGATCAATGATTACTACAAGGTTTCTTCCACTTTCGTCTAATTCTTCTATCATTTTATCTGGATCTGGAAAGGTCTCAGAATTCCAAGTAAAATATTTTCTTTCGTCAGTATACCCAATATCAAGCCATAATGTATCACAAGGAATGCCATTCTCATCCATTTTTTTGCTAACAGTAAGCACATCTTCTTGGTCGTCATAAGAAAATCTGCATTGATGGTATCCTAATGAAAATAAAGGAGGGATTGGAGCAAAACCAGTTAAAACCCCATAACTTTTATTGATATCTGAAGGATTTGTTCCAATGGAAATAATGAAATCTAATACCCCATTTTCAGATATCCAATGGGTATAAGATTCAGTTGATGATGATGATGTGTCAATGTCAATATAAGTGTCTGAACAATTAACCCAAAATAAACCCATCGAAACACCAGGCTTTGAAGTAGTCATAAGTGGAACTGCTCCGTATAATGATTGACGAGAGCTCAACTCATGTCTATAGACATCAGTATTGAATAGTCTATATGGCTCTAAATATTTTGTATCTTTAAGTTTAAATGTATCTGCATGTGCTGGGATACCATAGAGATGTTTGAATCCCTTAAAAGTAAAGTCTAATCCAATAGATTCAGGACCAAAAGGCATAGTGTCATCACCCGATAAACTAGAACTGTCCTTGAACATATCAAAATCTATTTCCTCATCTGAAAGGTGTTTTTCGTTCTCACTTTGACATCTATAATGCTCAATGTTCAAGAACTGTTGATCATTAACTACCATCTGTAGTTCATCATTTAAGAAAATACTTAAAGAAATAGGGTAAAAAACAAACTCAGCTTTGAATTCCAATTTATCACCATATTTTAAGATAAGCTTATCTTTCTTTTTTTCGTGTTTAACAGACTTACTATCTTTAAGAGGTAAATTTTCATTCTGGAAAGCCAACTTTCCGGCTTCATCATACCTCTTTGGATTGGCAAATTTAACGTGAGGCTTCCTGTCTTCATCAATCTTTAATCTTAAGTTGTTTCCTTCGACCAACGACAATTCAAATGGAAATTCAATATCGATATCCTTCAATTTTGGTAATTGTTTCTTTATCTTTCCCTTAACAATAAACCCCTTATTTTCTGATTCTAAAGCAATAGATGCAGTGTCAACCAGGTAATTTGAAGTGAAGCTCTCATTTCCCTTTACATTTTCAGAATATGCTTGGTTTCTTCTAAAGAATCCTGATTGAGAAGAATTCTTGAATAGTTGGGCTTGTACCATTTGTTCTCGATAATATCAATTTTTAATGATGAAATCAACTTCCTAAATTCAGAACATAAAAAAAAACGTTCGATTAAAGCCAAATTAGTCGAACTTATACTTTTTGAAATTCAAGTTTAGTTTCCATACTATTGTTTTAGTGTAACCAATGTTTTTACGCTAGGGAAGGGGTTTCTCGGGAAATTTTGTAATTGTCGGTATAATTCTTTATTGGGTAGTACAGAATATTCTCTCTACTAATGAACGAATCTTCTACTCTCCACAATTATTAACATCTAAATAAAATCAACAATTACTATTCAGTAATACAGTACGAATTATAACAAGAGAAATAGTATTCGAAAGGTTTTGTAGAAAATTGACTAGTCCCATATTAAGTTAATGTGAGGGTAATTAATCTTGAGCTTGATTTCTCGGTCAATTTATTTTCTCCGTCTTATTAAACATTAATTGTTAGTGCGGGGGCATTAGTGAGTATTCGAATAATCATGCGTAGTTTAATTTTCAGTAAATTGTGGAGAAACTTTATCTCCAACCAGTTTGACCTACTGTCGCAATATTTATCGCACGAACTCTAAAAGGTTCACGGGACAGATAATCAAGAGGTGGTAAGAAAATTAGGGTCTTACTTTGGACCAATTTCCAATAATATTGAAAATAATAAAAAATGACGTTGCAAACTACTTGGTGGAAAGATGCCATTGTATATCAAGTTTTGCCTGCTTCTTACAAAGATTCAAATGGTGATGGTATTGGAGATATACCTGGTATTATCTCTACCTTAGATTATATTCATTCGTTGGGTGTCAATGTGATCTGGCTTTCTCCCATGTATGACTCTCCGCATGAAGACATGGGTTATGATATTAGCGATTACGAATCGATATACCCTAAATATGGTACTATGAGGGACATGGACAATTTGATTCGTGAAATTCACAAAAGGGGAATGAAATTGATACTTGACTTGGTCATTAACCATACTTCAGACCAGCATGAATGGTTCAAGGAATCAAGGTCTTCCAAAACTAACCCAAAAAGAGACTGGTACATTTGGAAGCCTCCACGCTACGATGAACAAGGAAATAGACATCCTCCTAACGATTGGAAGTCGTGCTTTTCAGGCTCTGCTTGGGAATATGACGTATTGACTGGCGAGTACTACTTGCACCTCTTTGCCAAAAGCCAACCGGATTTAAATTGGGATATCGAACATACTAGACAAGCCATTTATGATTCCGCAGTAACATACTGGTGTGAGAAAGGTATCGATGGGTTTAGAATCGATATGTGCTGTTTGTTTTCAAAAGACATAGATAACCATGTTGTAACAAATGGACCCAAGATTCATGAATTTCATAAGGAAATGTTTAATAAGGTAACTTCTAAGTACGATTTGATGACTGTTGGTGAAGTTGGAGGTTGTCCCCGCGATGAAGCTTTAAAATACGTAAGTGCAAAAGAAAAGGAATTGAACATGGTATTTTTATTTGATGTGGTAGAGTTAGGAAAAGGTAAGTGTTATGATTATGTAGGATACACTCTTCCTGAGTTTAAGAAGGCAATTGAATACCAAAGTCTTTATACTACGGACTCAGATGCTTGGTCCACTGTTTTCATAGAAAATCATGACCAGCCACGTTCAGTTTCGAGATTTGGTAATGATAGTAACCCCATGTATCATAACAAATCTGCTAAATTATTGGCTTTGTTACAAACAACATTGACTGGAACACTTTTTATGTACCAGGGGCAAGAAATTGGTATGACAAATACACCAAAATCTTGGTCCATTGATGAATATCATGATATCCTGACGATTAACTACTATAATGAATTTATAGAAATATACGGAAACGACAAAGAAAAGATCGATAAATTAATGGATAATTTTAGTATCACAGCAAGAGATCATGGTAGGACTCCAGTACAATGGGACGATTCTGAAAATGCTGGATTCTCAACTGGAAAACCATGGACTAGAATCAATGATAATTACAAAACTATTAATGTTGCATCACAAATCAAGGACTCAAATTCAATACTATCTTTTTGGCAGAAAGCTCTAAAAGTTAGGAAAAACTATAGTGCTTTATTGAATCATGGAAATTTCAAAATTTTAGATTATGACAATGAGAAATTATTTACCTATTTGAAAGAAATGAATGGGGAACATGCTTACATAGTCCTAAATTTTTCAGATGAAACAATTAAATTCGAAAAGTTGATTGAAGGTTCATTTGAATTAGTTCTTTCTAACGTGGATATGCCTGATGAGAATTTATTGACTCCTTACGAAGGAAGACTTTATATGGTTAATTAATTGAATACCACGAGAGCTGAAAAAGATACATGATTTAATGGAACAAGATTGAGTCGTGTATGAGTAAATTATTTTTAAAGTTAATATTGCAATTGTAAATATAAATCCAAAATGGCCAGAGACCGAAGACTTTATTACTGCGTGAGTGCGGATATCCCATACACTTTTTTTGAGTGATAACAACTAAATAGTAGAGACTCACAACAGCCAATACAGGATTCCAATACTCCGATACGATATGTATCCTTATGAATAACCGTTTATAATTGTATATGTATCTGTCATCTATGGTTATATTATGTATGCATATGTCAAATGTAGGTAGAGAGGGCTGGCTGAGGTTGCGAAAATGTTCTCATTCATCCCACATGCGGCATACAATAACCAGCATAATTAATTACTTTATTTATTACAGGACAATAGCTACTAAAGGCTAAAATAGTTTAACTAATATATTCAAAGTCCTTTATAATATCCTTTATCTACATCATGTACATTATTCAAAAAAAATAATGCTGGTAAATATCTGAACTAGGCAATCGCTTTTCTAAAACAATATCTATATAATGTTCATTCAATCCTGTGACAAGAATAAACAATCGACATTCAACTCTGTAACATTAACAAAGTCTTTTTAAGAAAAGAAAAAATTTTCGACTAAATCAATGCGTTCCAACTACTTTACCTTCCTTTTATTAACTATTGGTTTAGTTCAATCTGCAGATACTGATTATGAATCAACAACCACAACAACTGTTACGCCAACAGTCACTAGTACGGTAACTGTAGGTTATGAAGAAGAAATATATGAAACTGATTATGTGTACACACTGGATGGTATCTTGACCACATACACAGTCTTTGGAAGTACAGTATTTTTATTGGGTGATACGACCACATCTGCTACAACCGACCCTAGCTCCGTTGTGACTGGAACAACCACTAATGTCGATACTACTACTCTTGGTACTAATTCTTTGACTCCAACTATAAGCCAATTCAATTCAGATGCAACCATCGTTACTTCACTAAGTCAATCGTCTATTACTACCTCATCTATTTTATCTGGAGATTTAAAGTCTTCTAGTAGCAAATCAGTTACTATTTCAAATTCGGCTTCCAGTTTAGATAGTTCTTCAAATTCGGCCTCCAGTTTAGATAGTTCTTACCTTTCCTTATCAAGCGGATCGCATTCTGCTAAGACATCCATTGAAATTCCAGTTTCTGTACCACAGGGAACATATTCCACTTCTGAGTACACTACATTTACTACATTAGAGGATGGTTCTACTGCTATCTTAGAGATGGTAGTAATGATCACAGATTCTTGTAAACCTTGAGGCCTTGAACGCTCTCTTTGTTAAGTTTAATGATAGAACTATTCATCTATTAATAATACCATTTATCTCATAAAATCATGGCATGATGAATTCGCTTAGCTTACTATGATCATCAGCTTCCGATAAGTTGTTAACAGGATAAATAAAGCTCTCAATATCTAATTAATAATATTCCCTATTTAGGAAGTCAACTTTTTCGCGCGTAGAAATCAATTAATTTATTATGCGTAGTTCTAATGTTTTGATTTAAAAAGCATATAGCTATGGAAACATCATAATGAAGGTAGAAGAATTAATTATTGATGGTTTCAAGTCATATGCGACACGTACCGTCATTTCTGGGTGGGATCCACAGTTTAACGCTATCACTGGTTTGAATGGATCAGGGAAGTCAAACATTTTAGATGCAATCTGCTTTGTTTTGGGTATCGCATCGATGACAACTGTAAGAGCCTCCAATCTTCAAGACTTAATTTATAAGAGGGGACAGGCTGGTGTGACAAAGGCCAGTGTAACAATTGTATTTGACAATTCAGAGGTATCAAAATCACCTATTGGGTTTGAAACTTGTCCAAAAATTAGTGTTACTAGACAGATCATCTTGGGTGGTAGTTCAAAATATTTAATAAATGGGCACAAAGCTCAGCTGCAGACTGTTCTTAATTTATTTCAGTCAGTGCAATTAAATATTAATAACCCTAATTTCTTAATCATGCAAGGTAAAATCACCAAAGTCTTGAATATGAAGCCTTCAGAAATCTTATCCTTAATAGAAGAAGCTGCAGGGACGAGAACATTCGAAGAAAGAAAAGGTAAAGCAGAAAGAACTATGGCCAAGAAAGAGGCTAAATTAACAGAAATACGAAACCTTTTAAAGGAAGAAATTGAACCAAAATTGGAAAAATTAAGAAATGAAAAGAGAACCTTTCTTGAATATCAACAAATTCAAACTGATTTGGAAAAGCTAGTAAGAATTACAACTGCTCATGATTTCATGACTTGCTCTAAGAAATTTGACGAACATTCTAATTTATTAATCGAAAGAGAGTCAATAATGTCAAATCTTAACAAGACTGTTGAAAGATTAAATACTGAATTGAAAAGTCTTACTTATGATTTAGATGAAGTTAAAAAACAAAGAGAAAATGAATTGAAAAAAGATAGTAAAATAAAGGAATTAGAGAAATTAGAGAATCAATATTCTGATGACATTACAAGATTGAACACATCTCAAGATATAAACAAGGAAAATTTGAAAGAGGAAAATAAAAAGCAGAGTCAGTTACAACAAAAATATACAAATGTTAAGCAACTATTAGAAGATAAGGAGGATATTTTCAGGAACTATGAGAGAAATTATAACGAAAAGAAAGGTGAATTAGCTACTTTAAAAGAAGAATATAATAAAAAAGAAGAATTATTATCTACATTATCCACCGGTATTTCTTCAAAGGGTGATACTAACGGAGGATATCAAGAACAACTCAAAGACGTAAAATCGAAACTTAACGATGAATCTAACTTTATTAAACAATCAACTTTGAAAATCACGCATTTAAGTAAACAGGTAGAAAATGATAAAGTTAAGCTAGAGAAAGCAAAAGAAGAAAATAAGGAACTTCTCTCTCAGATTAAATCGTACAAGGAAGAAATATCATGCAAGGAGCAACAATTATTAGAATACGGTTATGACTTCAAAAAGATTACTGAATTACGTGAAAGAGAGAAAGAGTTGCAAATGAAACTTCGCCAGTTAGATTCTCAGTCAAATTCATTAAAACGAGAAATTGGTAATATGGAATTTTTATATACCAATCCTAGTCCTAATTTTAATCGCGATATGGTAAAAGGTCTAGCTGCTCAATTATTCACCTTACAAGAGTCTAATATTGATAAAGCATTAGCGTTGCAGGTTTGTGCTGGTGGTAGACTTTACAATGTCGTAGTTGAAACTTCTGATGTTGCTTCTCAATTGCTTGAACATGGCCAATTAAAAAAGAGAGTAACGATTATTCCATTGGATAAGATTAACTCAAAAGTAATTGATAATGATAAAGTGGCATATGCAAAGAAACTTAGAAGCGGTAAAGTAGAATTGGCTTTGAGTTTGATCAATTTTGAAGATGAACTTTTAAAGGCTATGGAGTATATTTTTGGAAACACATTTATATGTCAGGACCCTGAAACTGCCAAAACGATCACTTTTGATCACAATATTAGGGCAAGATCTATAACTCTTGAAGGTGATATTTATGATCCTGAAGGTAATTTATCAGGAGGATCCAGAAAGAATAACTACTCTGTATTAATTTCAATGCAAAAATTTAACAAAATCAGCAAGGAAATGAATAATTTATCCAATGAGTTTTCAATAATTAAACGAGATTTGACTGAGATGGAGAAGTTAGGGGTACAAACAAGATCTCTTCAAAATGAAATAAATTTGAGCAAGCATGAGCTCTCACTTTTAGAAAGGAAGTTTGAGAACGATCCTTCTTCAGTATTACTAAATATGTTTGAAAAAAATGTAAATGATATTGAGGAGCTCAAAAGTAAGATTAAGCAAGCTGAATTAAATTCAGAAACTTACGAAAAGGAGATAAGTCACATTGAGAGAGATATGAAAGAATTTAGTAAAGATAAAGGATCTAAGCTTAGAAAGCTTAAGGAAGAAGTAGATCACTTAAAGAAGCAATTGGAAAACAAAGAAAAGGAAATTGAACAAAGAGCAGAGGAATTCCAATCTCTTGAGATAGAAAGTGAGCAACAAAAACAGGAATTAAGTAATATCAATGAATCACTTGAGAATTCTCGTAACGTCATCGAGGAGTTAAATCAAAGTTTGATTAATACAAACAATAAAATTTCTTCCCTAACCGAAGAGTTGTACAATGTTCGTTCAGAATTGGACGAAGAGAAGTCTAGATTACTTGGCCTAACCGAAGAATTAGATGAATTAAGCAGAGTTATCAAGGCTAAGAATGAGGAAGTAAATAATTCAAAGTTGGCTATTCAAAAACTTAATCATGAACTCGAAAAGTCATCCTCTATAACAAAAAACTTAAGAGATAAACTTGATAGCTTAATCAAGGAGTACGACTGGGTCACAAATCAATCTACTTTAGATAACATTATTCAACAATACCCAAATATTAATATGGAAGAGAGCCGTGATCAGTTGGTTGTCTTGGAGGATCGTTTTCAAAGTATGAAAAGAAAAGTAAACACGAATATTATGAGTATGATTGAAAACGTTGAAAAGAAAGAAGCTGCTCTAAAACAAATGATAAGAACAATAGAGAAGGACAAATCAAAGATTGTAAATACTATTCAGAAGTTGAATGGATACAAGAGAGATACTTTGAATGCTACTTATCAGAAGGTTTCCGTTGATTTTGGAAATATCTTTACTGACTTACTTCCTGGATCTTTTGCTAAATTGGTTCCTGTGGATAGTGACGATGTAACGAAGGGTTTAGAGGTTAAGGTTAAATTAGGAAAGGTCTGGAAGGAGAGTTTGGTTGAGTTATCGGGTGGCCAACGTTCCTTAATTGCATTATCCCTTATAATGGCATTACTCCAATTTAAGCCTGCCCCGATGTATATTTTGGATGAAGTGGATGCAGCTTTAGATTTATCGCATACACAAAATATTGGACATTTGATTAAGACAAGATTCAAAGGTTCTCAATTCATAGTTGTATCATTAAAAGAGGGTATGTTTACTAATGCCAATAGAGTATTTAGAACTAGATTCCAAGATGGTACGTCTGTGGTTTCTGTTATGTGAATATAATAAATTCATAATGATCAACGAAGTATGACCTTGTAAGAACTAAATATACCTCTTAACACCTGTATAAAGAAAATACTTAATCCGAGAACAGCGAGATTAACTTGAGCTGATTTCCGGTCCTATATTTGAAAAATACTATTTTTGCAGAAGAATCGTTTTACATTCATGACTAATGATTGTAGCTAGACGAAATGGTTTAAAAGGGTTGCCATATAGATCAGGTTGTACTTGTACAAGATCGTTTATCCGATCACTTAATACAGAAGGGATTAGAAAAAATTTGAAAAAGCTCCAAACTCAGAAAATTGATGCCTCTGTTGATGCACAAGATGCTACAAGAAACCTTATCTCTAAGATACGGCAAAAAAACAGAGACAAGAACGTCTACTATGATCCTTCTAATACTTTATTAAACCTATCATTAAACAACGACGTTCTCTTTAATAAAATATATAGAGATGCCCAAAATAGAATGAATAAGAGATATACCGAAGAATCTAAAATGTGGAGCCTGGATTTCAATGAAAATTTGAAGAATATCAAAATAACAGAGTTACCAACCAGAAAAAGAAGTATGAAGGATATAGTAAAAGAAAAGTTGATTAATTGTATTAAATCAGCGCAGATTACACCTGAAATTGCCAATAAGCCACTTGGTGTTGGAGATTTGGTAGCATTGAATGAAGATAGTACTGATTTATACTTAGTTACATCATGTCCATCAGATTTATCATCCAATTCATATAATTTTATTAATAGTGAAGGTAGAATTATTTTTGGACCTAAAAAGCTTATAAAATTGAGGTTTCCTGGTGTCATTCCAGAGCCATTTATGACTCTTATTAGAGAATTTGTGACACTAGAACGAAAATATTTGGACATTGCACCTGTTGGTATTTCAGATGCTCAATTCTCTAGATCAAATAACTCACTCCCAGATGAACTTAAAGGTACCGGAACAGACTCTATTGAAAGTGAGGGAAATATGACAACATCAGAAGCTGTTGATGACTTTGTTGTTGCTCAAGCTTCTTCTCAGCTATTGACAAATACCAATGTCAATACGTATATTGTTCCTCTAGCAGCTAGGGAATTATATTCCGAAGGTTTAGTGTATTTATCTTTGGATTGCTTTGAAAAACTACCAACTATTGCTCAGAAATTAGAGCTTTTACATAGAATATTGCAGTATGATGAAAATGGAGATTTATTAGGATCTCCTAGAACTATATCAATCTTTCAACTATTGAAATACTTAAAAGATCTTAAGATAAATGACAGTGGTGAATACGATTTTTCACATATAAGGCAACAGATTCGTGATGACTTTATAACTAATAATTACACATCTAATTTAGGAAAAAACATACCTAATTCTAGTATCAATTTTCTAGACGATGAAAATGATAGTTATTCGATATCAACATTTCTAGCGTTGGTTTTGTCTTTGAAACAGCAAGCAAGGTTGTGGAATATAAATCAGCAGAATTCTGTGTATCCTCCGCTTAGTGTTAATTTAATTCCAATAAAAAATTCCCAACAGATTGATAGGGTTTTATCATATTTGAAATATGATAATGGCTTCTCGGAATTTACAAATTCCTTCATTGAAAAAATACGAGATAGGAGTTATAAGGTTCCTAATTACTTTGTTGATATTCTTGAATTATTTAAAGGATATATTGCAGGAAACTTGTCTGATGACTCAGAAGTTGTGACTTCGTTGGTAACAATTATAAGAATGATAGATAAAAAATTGATCTCGTCCAACCTCTATGATGACCAAATGGTTGGCTATTCTTATGAATACTCCAAGGCAAGGGCATACGATATCTTACAAATGATAAAAGAAGAGTCAGAGCCATTAAATACATTAGAAAACCCATTTAGAATGTCATATTCATTGCAAACATCTAATATATCATCCATGTCACGATTGAGCCAAGAATATTTTGATTACTTAGATTATTCATATAATAATGCCGGTAAGAATGATAAATTATTTTTAAGTCATTCCAATGATTTTTATGAAGAAGATCCATATAATGGAAAGCGTGTGGACTTCTGTGATTCAAGAATATATTGCATTGATTCAGAATATGCGCATGAAATTGACGATGGTATCTCTATAACAACTAAAGATAAGTCATATTTAATATCTGTGCATATCGCTAATCCAACTTCTTATCTTAAACCAGATTCGGAAATAAATCATATAGCTTTTTCAAGGGGGACTACCGTTTACTTACCTGAAAGTCCTATTTCAATGTTGCCGAAGGCAATTTCTACTATAGCAGGTTTAGGTGAAAACAAATTGACTCGAACATTTGTGATTCAATTTGAATTAGACAAAAATTTAATTGATGATTATATTTCAAAAAAAAAGATAGATGGGACTCATCGGCCATCAAAGGACTTAAGTGAAAAAATATTAAATAATATAAAAGCTACTGCAAATGTAGTTTTAGGCACTGCAAATAATTTTCCTAAAGATTTTACTTACAAACATGTAAATAAAATTTTAAATGATCCGAGTAATGTTGAGAATTATAAAAGCGGGGTTTCACAAGATAGAGATACGAAGAACCTATTTGATTTATTTCATATCTCTGCAATCTTAAAAGATATTAGATTAGTCAAAGGAAATGGCCTCGAGTTGAATATTTCTCGTTCAAATATTCAAGTTGAGCCTACAACAGATATGACAAGTTCTTTCTCCCGTATTGAAAATGGGTACCAGGTTACAGTGAAAGGCAAGAATAATAATACTAGAATCAAAATATTTAATAATAATGATCAGGATGTCGATTCTAAGTCACAGTTGCTTGTCTCGCATTTTATGATATTTGCAAATTATGCTGCTTCAATATTTGCAGTAGAAAACAAAATTCCTGTTATATTTAGGAGTCAGGAAATGAATCTAGATGAAAACATTATTGAGACTTTAAGAAAAATAACATTGGATTCTTATGTAAAAAGTAAGGCTCTATCTGTTGACGACATCAGCAAAATACTCTCAGTGTTGACTTCGGCTCGTCTTCAAACGTTATCAAAGAGGCATGAATCTTTAGGTTTAGATAGTTATGCTACAGTCACGTCACCATTAAGAAGATATGTCGATATGATAAACCATTGGAAATTTGAAGAATTTCTATTGGCTAGAGAGTTTAACTTTATCAAAAATGAAAACATCCTGTTTATTAGCACACATCTTCAAAATCGAGAATTAATCAGTAAAAAGATTCAACAATCTTCTTTGAAATTCTGGGAAGGCATGTTCTTTAAACAGTACATCGAGTTATGTCAAAAAAATATGATTAGCAACCCAATAAAGTTTAAATTACTTATAAAGAGTGATCCGAAATTTGGAAAGGTATCTATTGATGTCTTAGGATTTAATAACTTAAGAGCTAAGCTTGAAAACAATGATATTTTGATAGAAAAATTCCGTTCTGGAGAAATTAAAATAGATTCAGTAATCGGGACTGATAGTATCAAAATAACCAAATTAGACTTTATTGAAGATGAGATTATATTTGAATTAATTTGAGATTGTAAATAGATTTACTAAAGGCATAGTTTATAGAATTTTTGACTTTCATTAGAAATGAATAAATTGCAACTAGTAACCATTAAGAGAATCCACCATAGATTTCTTTTTCCGAAAAGCCTCTCTTCTTCTCTATACTAGTGCTAAAACATTGGGTGGTAGTTATAATACAAAGAAGATATTTTGAATTTATTAAAACATCCAAGAAAAAGATATTTATATCACAGATATGGGGATGGTGTTGGTTGGATGCTATCAGTACAGTAGAGATCAGTTATCTATAAATTCATAACATGGCAATATTTTCATTTTCCGTTAAAAAAGATTAACTAGGAAAAGAATGATATCAAAGAATGAGAAACTTAGATATTTTTCAGTCAAGGCTCCTCTGTGTATATGAGCTCATCCTAATCTGGATGTCCATGAAGACCAAATCAATATAAGATTCTCTAAAATATCAGATCTACCTTTAACTTGTCGCATTATTAATCTTGGTAAAATATATTGACATCTTAGACAGCTTGGTTATGAATCTGCAAATAGAATTGTTCTAGAAAGATAATTATGATACAAGGAGTTTAGTGTTTTTCTTCTTCTAATTTCATTCTAGCCTATAGAATTTGGATTACCAACTATTTGTAGGAAATAGAACTTTTTAGACAAACCTATACACCAGATCTTGTATGGCCAGTAATTATATATACTACTACAACTGTATTAAAAGACCTGAATTACTGTCTAACTTATCTTAAAAACTCTTCAAATAATTTAACTGGTGTATTCATACATACAGGAATTTTAAAAATTGCGGTTTTAGCTCAGTTGGGAGAGCGTCAGACTGAAGTTTACTTTAGTCACAGTTAATCTGAAGGTCCTGTGTTCGATCCACAGAAATCGCATTTTTTTATACATTAGAATTCGAAATAACAAAGCCATATTTATTAATGCACGGTTTAAAAGTTCTTAGTCGAAGAACTGAAGAATGTTTAAGCCACAAGGGTAATATGCCTGGAAAGAATTTTTCTTAATTTGATAATCAGAGCGTAATAATTAATTGAAAGCATAATTGAGTTTATGTTGCCTTTCAGTTCACTTTTGATTACTTGAGCCTTATTGAATTATATTGAAAGTATTTCTGTCCTCTTCTAATTTTGTTATATAAAGGACCATAATTGTATATGTTCGTTCAAATAATTATTTCTAGTATACACGATGAAACTAAATTATGGTCTCGTTCAATTTGTGATAAACTTAGTCAATTATTCTAGATGGAAACCAATAGATTTTTCTGTCAGGAATCAATTTACGATCAAGGATTGGCGATCAATTGGTGAACGAAAGTGACAGTAAACAGGGCTCTTAATTTGAGTGATTATATAATATCTGCAAAACCCCACAATTTTATGGATCCTTATGCGAATGATAAAGTCCTATGAGTACGTATTGACATAAACAATTAGAAATGAATAGTGAATTTATTGAGGATATTAGGAAATCTGATGGGAAAGTTATTGGCAATATGCCGAAGAAAAAGAAATCATTTGAATTTGAAGTGGAAGACTACGTTTCAAAGTTTTTAGATATTTCTAATGATGCAAAACAAAGAGAATTCAAGGAAAAAAATATGACCTTAAAGGAAGGTTTAGCAACTTTTCCAAAAGCTGCTATGTGGTCAATTATTTTATCTACTGCTATTATTATGGAAGGCTATGATACAAATTTATTGGGTTCGCTTTACGCATTCCCTGCATTCGCCAAACAATACGGACAATATTACGAAGACCAAAATAAGTATGAAATCCCAGCAAAATGGCAAACTATCTTAGCTATGTGTGCGAATTTAGGTGAAATTATTGGTCTATTCCTAGCGGGAATTATTGCTGATAGAATTGGATACAGATATACCTTGATGGGATCTTTATTCTTAGTTACATGCTTTATTTTTATCGTTTTCTTTTCTAACAATATCGGTATGTTGATTACTGGCGAATTATTGCTAGGTTTACCATGGGGTGCATTCCAAACTTTAACAGTTACATATGCTTCTGAAGTTTGTCCGTTAGTATTAAGGGTATATTTGACCACTTATGTTAATATGTGTTGGGTGTTTGGCCAATTGATTTCTTCAGGCGTACTTAAAGTGTTTTCAGGAAGCACAGAACCTTATGCGTATAAAATTCCTTTTTCCATCCAATGGATTTGGCCCCTTCCAATTGCGATTGGTATATACTTAGCTCCAGAATCTCCATGGTGGCTCGTTAGAAAAGGAAGAAATGATGATGCTAAGAAATCTTTAAGCAGACTTATGTCTGAGGGCCCCAATCTTCCTGACAAATCTATTGTTGCTAGTGCAATGCTTAGGAATATACAAATTACCATTGAATCTGAACATTCGAAAACAAAAAACAAAACATATCTTGATTGTTTCAGAGGTAAAAATCTTAGAAGAACAAGAATTACAGCCATTGCTTGGATGATCCAAAATTGTACAGGTTCCTCGTTAATGGGTTATTCTACTTACTTTTATGAGCAAGCTGGCTTATCCGTAAGTGATGCATTTAGTTTTAGTATTGCACAATATATGTTGGGTATTCTCGGTACTCTAGGTTCCTGGTTCTTGTCTCAGAGACTTGGTAGGTTTGATATCTACTTTGGTGGATTATGTATCAACTTCTTTGTTTTGATGATCGTTGGTGGACTTGGATGTTCATCATCGTCAGAAGCTGCTTGGGGTGTCGGATTTATGCTACTAATATTTACGTTTGTCTACGACTTAACAATTGGCCCAATTTGTTATTGTTTGGTTGCTGAGATTCCTTCTACAATTATGAGAACTAAAACAGTAGTTCTTGCAAGAAATCTGTACAATATTACTGGTGTTATTGTCGCTATAATTACACCATACATGCTTAATCCAACTGCGTGGAATTGGCAAGCTAAGACTGGGTTATTCTGGGGTGGTTTAGCATTCATATCTGCTATTTGGACTTGGTTCGAATTACCTGAAACTAAGGGCAAAACATTTGCAGAATTGGATGCATTATTTGCTGCTGATTATAGTGCCAGGGATTTCAAGTATGCGGAAATTGATGTATTTGATACTGACAGAATAGTAGAAGATCTAGGTAAAGAAGGTATAAGAAATTTCGTAGACGTATCTAAAAAGGATGAAGAAATTCCCTTACTTCACTTGATTTAACGAACGTAGATTTATAATTATAGAGTGTATGATAATAATGAACATTAATAATTAAGATGGTAAAGCACTCTTCGATATTAATTCTCATCATTTTTAATTAGGGGGTAATATAGAGCCTAAACATACAACTCTTGTTAACAGTACATTTCAAAAAATGTCTGTAATTGATCATAAGGGAATCATTCTTCACTCAACATAAGAAATATGTTTAGTACTATCTAATTTACTCTTAATACTAACAGAAGAATTTTAGAAAAGAAAAAAAGATAAAAAAATGCATTCTATTATTCATACACCCATTGTACGTAAATATTCATGATCTAATAACTCAACCGCGCTGAATCTATCCTGAGGATCCCATTTAAATATGCTTTCTAGAAAACTTAGGAATAGATTACACATTCCAATTTCTTCACTCCCTCTAAGTTTGAGGACTAATTCCAAATTTCTTGAATTGGGCTTGAACTGCTTCCTAACTGCCCTTGTATTGCTGTGCAATGCTCTATGATTCAAATATTGTATATTTAGCTTTCCATTTGTATCAAACAATGTATACATCAACAATTTCTTAGAATTTCTATCATTACGCTTCACCAACTTACCACTCTGAAATATATCGATCTTATCTGTAGAGTTAACGGAACGAGCCTTATTTCTAGCATTTATAATCAAACTACTGCTTGGAATTCCAAATAGCTCGACCATTAATCCAATCTGTTCATATTCGTTTTTACCTGGTAATAATGGCTCTCCCAGATAAAGCTCTGCTAATAGACACCCAAAAGACCATATATCAATCTTATGATTATATTTAGCTCCTATTAATATTTCTGGTGCACGGTAAAATCTAGACTGGATATATGAAAACGTAATTTCATTCTTGAAACAAGAAGATCCAAAATCAATAATCCTAATCCTAATATCTTCATTTGACAATTGCTTCAGAAAATCGAAGGAAGGAGGCAATTTGATCATAATATTTTCTGGTTTGATATCGCAATGTAAGATATTATTTTTATGAATAAAATCCAAACCTTTTAAGATTTCTGCCGAGAATGTTCTCAAAAAGCTTATTCTGAAGCCTCTAAAATCAGATAGTTGTAATATATTGAATAAGTCAGTAGAAAGTATTTCACTAACAATGCACATGTGACCTCTAAAATGAAAATGATCGTAATACTTTAAAATTGACTCTTCATTTCTTTTATCATTTAAATGCTTTAGCATCTTGATTTCATTTACCGCCTGTAAGGACCAATTTAAATCATTTTTTATTATTTTAATTGCGACCATCTTACTCTTTCCCTTGGAAGTTAAATACTTATGATCAATGCATTCAATAACATCTCCAAATGTTCCCTTTCCAAGAGATTTATTAATTTCATATCGATAATTTATATGGTCATGTGGTACCACAATATAATTGCCTTTCTGATCATCAAAACCAAAATTCTGGTTATAATTTTTGATACTTATACTTTTGTTTGTATTTATCTTCTTTGAAATGAAATATAAATTTTTTTTCCTGATTATTTCTCCTCTCTCATAAATACTAAGTGAATCCTCTGGGTTTGATATCTGCTCTATTATTTTTGCTGGATCCTTTGGAGTATTTGGAATAAATTCGATATCATCACTATAGCCATTAAACAAGTCAGGTTTCTTCAGGTATATAATCAGGTAAAGTTCTTTCAAATTTTCAACTTTATTAGAAAGTGGTCTAATAATTGTTCTATCTGGTTCGATGTATCTTTTCTTTTTAATTTGTTGATCATCCCGCTTCTGATTTATTAATAGGGCAGGGTTACCCCTGCTTCTGCTTTCAACATTAACTTTTGGTTTATACAATCTTTCGTATACGCTTTCCTTTGATGTTAGTGATATATGCCTCGCTTTAGGCTTTGTTGGAGATTCATAAATGTCAGAAATATCTTGTAGTTTTAGAGAAATACTATTTTGCATCATATTGGTGATATCTGACGGCTTAGAAGGGGAAAATGTAGAAGAATGTGAAAAAATTCTTCTAGGCTTTATGCTGGAATTTAGATCGTTATAATTCTTTTTTGAATGTTGCAACTTTGATGGTGTCTTCGATGGAGTGGTAGTTTCATACGGTGATATTGGATGACTGTATGGGCTAAGATTTCTCTTCTGCAATGATGATGTTGTATCCTTCATGAAGGAAAATATATGATCATCTGAATGATTCGTATGCAAGCGTTTTTCACTAGATGGACAGCTAGCTATTCTCCTATCTATCGGTTTTCTTAAAGTAGAAATCTTCAGTTCACCAGATACATATCTCATAGGAGTTCTAGGATTTATATAGGTTTTAGCATTATTGTTCCTTGTTTCTGCTCTTTTAGCGGTAGATAAAAACGGCAGCCCAGGACCCGCTATCAATCTTGCGTTATTATCATGAGGAATCATATTAGGATATGCCTTCTTCGAAGATCCCGGCATCTGGTTTCTACCTATTTTTATGTTAACATTATTAATGTCTATCTCTGAAAATCTGTCCTCGAAATTTGAAGACATGTTCCCAAAAGATATATGTATCTTCAAGGTGTAAGCTACATAGAATAACTAAACATAGAATGGAATTTTTATTATTGACAATTTGTTCAAGACACGCACCTTACCTCATATTTTTTTATTTAGGCAATATTGACTGTTAGCTGATATTCAAAATAACAATGACTGGGAAGGATTTAAGTAGTTTGGAATGCTATAATACCAGGGACTTGTTATTATTAGCACAAATATTACATAAAAATGGTCTTCTCACCAAGCAAAGCATTTTAGAAGCCACTAAATTAGATGAGATCACAAAAGAGTGGTTCACACACAAGAGCTCACGTCTTTCGAGAGCATTGGATCCCGAAGATTTTAGTACAAAACCTACTAGTGAACAGTTGATTAAGATATATGATAATCTAATCTCAAAGTACCAGGCGACTGACACTACTGATTTAGCAAATAAGTTATACTATGACAGGATACAAGAACTAGAAGATTTCATCACTAACTCTAAAGATGAGTTCAAGAGAAAGCTCGAAGAATAGTTCTTAATTAGTTATTTCACGACTATATGAATTAGTAGAACTAATTGAGGCTATAAATCGATAAGAAGTCGGTGGAATAGACCCGATGAAACTCCAAGATTTATCAGTATTTAAGGCGTTGTTCAATAATATAAAGAGTGGTATTTAGAGCCAACTTATCCAAGATAATAAACGGAAAAAAGAGATTGGAATCATGACTCTTTCTTGATTGATTGATGTACATTATAGTATATTTGTTTGCCTGGAGTGTGGTTTAAAATAAAATAAAAAAAACTGGCTCAGGTTGTATCTTGTATCAAATACAATCAATGTTTCATTACGATTGTTCTTTTCAAAATAATACGGCATGAAGATCAAACTGCATTCGAAGGGGTTAATTTCTGTAGCTACAAGGGACACTACTTTATTCTACTTCCCCAACTGAAATTATTTATAACATCTCTGACACATTATCAGTATATTATATATAGCAATATATAAAGATATTATTTGCTTTAGTTTTAATAGACTTGGTAACTAATGAGACTGTACATGATAGCCAAACTTCAGAATCATAGAGTCTCAAACCTCGGTTTTTCCCCACATTTTTCGCGGCGATCCCATACGCAATCATTCTTTTATTTATCTTTTTAGTTCTTAATATAAAGATTTATAACATTACTGATTTAATAGTATATAAAACAAAAACTATACTATATTAAAGTTTCTCGAAAAGAAATAATAGCTGTATTTGAAATCTGAAAGCAATTTGTTTTAAAAAAAAGGCAACAATAAGTAGAAGTTAAAAGTAAAGTGGCTAAATATAGAGTATTGCTGGGATGTCTAAGCAGAAAAATAAAATTGCCAATCAAGTATTGGATGTATACAAGAGTAATAGATCATTGTTGTTGAATACTTCATATGTGGTTTTATTGATAGCAGCGTTTACAGGAGCAACTAGTACCTCACTGAGTAATAAAAAACAAGACCTTGAACAAGTAGATAAGCCTAAGAAGTCAAGATTAACGAAAGAGTCTTTTCGTAGATTATTGAAATCAGCAATACCTTCTTATTCTGATAAAGTTGTTGTATACTTAATGATGCATTTGAGCTTGTTAGTGGTAAGGGCCCTTTTGACCATTAAGGTAGCCAGTTTGGATGGTAAATTGGTTGGAGCATTAGTTACAAAGAAAATGAGAAGGTTTGGAAAGTTATTAGCTTTCTGGATGTTTTTGGGCCTTCCTGCATCAATAGTTAACTCATTGTTGACGTGGAGTAGACATAAAATGAGCCAAGGAATGCGGCTGAATATTAATGATAGTATCATGGAGGATTATTTACCTGACAACTTGGATGCAAATTATTACTCATTAATTCAGCTTGCTGATAACAAGATTAAGGATCCAGATCAAAGAATTTCAACTGACGTAGCAAGGTTATCTGGTGCGTTGGCATCATTACCAGGTCAGCTATTAAAGCCTACATTAGATTTATTGTTGTGTGCAAGAGAATTAGCCAAGAGTGGTGTTGGTAGCGGAGAAGGTACAATAGCTTTAGGACTCTTAACCCACTTTTCAACGATAATTTTAAGGTTCTTTGCTCCACCATTTGCAAAATTAGCCTCAGAGAGAGCCGATTTAGAGGGTCAATTAAGATCAGCACATTCAAGAATAGTGTCAAATAATGAGGAGATTGCATTTTTGAGAGGTCATCCTAGAGAATTGGATCAAATTGATTTTTGCTACTATCAATTAGAAAGATTTTTGAAGATGGAATATTGGAAGAAAGCAATCCATGCTATTGCTCAAACATTTATCGTTAAATACTTCTGGGGTGCAGCAGGACTTGTTTTATGTTCTGCTCCAGTATTTATTAATAAGTATTTGGGAAGACCAATAGATGCATCAGCCTCTGGTGATTTTATTACCAATAGAAGATTGCTTTTATCTGCATCAGATTCTTTAGATAGAATGATATATTCCAGAAGATACCTTCTCCAAGTAGTTGGCCATGCCACGAGAGTATCCGATTTCCAGGATGTTTTACATGACATAAAAGCAAAGAAATCTAAGGATGTTCCCCAAAATGTAAGTTTTGGTGACGATATCTCGTTTAAGAATGTTAGACTTATAACACCAGCTGATGTTACCTTAATTGAATCCTTAAATTTCACGATTAAATCGGGTGAGCATTTGTTAATCGCAGGACCTAACGGGTCGGGTAAATCTTCATTGTTTAGGATGTTGGGAGGATTATGGCCATGTAAAGAAGGTGAAATAACTATTCCTAATTCAGAAAATATGTTCTATTTGCCACAAAGAGCTTACCTTTGCAAGGGCTCGTTAAAAGAACAAATAATCTATCCACATAAACTTCATCAATATAATACAGCTAAAAGAACTGATGAAGATTTGGCTGAAATATTGAAGATTTTAGATTTGCTGGATTTATTACAAGTGGAAGATCCTTGGAACACAGTTAGAAACTGGTCAGATGAGTTATCTGTTGGAGCTCAACAACGTTTGGCAATGGCTCGTCTATATTACCATCAACCTAAATTCGCAGTTTTAGATGAATGTACATCTGCTGTATCGCCTTCTATGGAACAATTCATGTATAAACATGCACAAGAATTGGGTATTACATTGTTGTCTGTTGCACATAGGCCCGCATTATGGCATTTCCACAAATATTTATTAAAATTTAACGGAAAAGGGGGTTACTATTTTGGTAAACTTGATGCTGAGAGAAGGCTCAAATTCGAGGAAGAGAGGTTAGTTTTAGAGAAGAATTTAAGAGATGTACCTAATTTAAGAGATAGACTCGCTGAATTGAAGAAGTTATCTGAAGCTCAACATATAAGGTATAACACTAGTCACAGAAGTTTAACTGGGTTAGTTCGTTAATTATGGGGTAATAGTTTCTTTCGTATTTATTTTATTTATTTATATATTTAGTAACTCATTGAATTATTTAGTACGAAGTGCATCGTATTTTAGAACTGCATTTAATAACACCTTGAAACCGTCTTCTACTTGTTCTGGAGTACTGTACTCTTCTGGGTTATGAGATACACCATCCTTGGATGGGATAAAAATCATAGTAGTAGGACAAACAGAAGACACTGGGCAACTATCATGACCGGCGCCACTGACGATTTCTCTAGTATTATCTGCTCCAAATAATTCTTTGGCAGATTCTTCAACACATTTAATGCAAGATTTATCAAAGTGAACTGCTGGCAGATCAAAGAGAATTTCCAATGATGAGCTTAATTTTGGGCCCCCTTCCTTTATTGTAACTTCTACTTCCTCTTGCAATCTTTCAAACATTTGTTTTAATAATTCATCAAGATTATGTCTTATATCCACAATAAATTCAACCTCATTTGGGATAACATTAACAACTGCTGGCTTCACGTTCATGATACCTACGGAAAATAATCCATTGAATTCTTGAGCAATTTTGTTACCTTTAGTTACTATTTGGGAAGCAGTCAAAAGCGGATCGCTTCTCATACCCAATGGAGTAGTTCCAGTGTGTTGAGCCTTCCCTTTAATGTTAACTTTAATCCATTTGAATGCTTGAACACCTTGTACAATCCCGATCTTTTTATTTTCATTTTCAAGAACTGGGCCTTGTTCGATATGTATTTCGAAATGTGCAGCAATAGGATTACCTTCGAATGAACAAGGAGTATTACCTAAGTATCCAATTCTCTCTAGTTCATCTTTAACGGTTACTGGGACGCTATCAGTAACTGACTTGATATTATAGATTTTTTCTTTAGGATATTTACCTCCATAAACAGAAGATGCCATCATACTCATGGGAAATCTTGCACCCTCTTCGTTCATCCAATCTACCACACAGATTGGATAATTAGGAGTAATATTATTATCCTTTAATGTTCTCAACAATTCTAAACCGCTTAACACTCCATATATTCCATCATATCTTCCACCTGTTGGTTGAGTATCCAAGTGTGAACCTACAGCAGTAGGATAACCTTCATTCTTACCTGGATAAATTGCGAAAATATTTCCTAATTCATCAATCTTGACTTCACAACCTAAATCTGTCGTTTCTTTGACAAACCAATCACGAACCCCTTTATCTTCATCTGAGAGTGCTAATCTACAAACACCAGTGTCGGTTGATCTTGGTCCCCAGGAATATTTGGGTCCAAATGCATCAGATGTTTCGTGAATAGTATTGATTAATCTGTTTTGCTTAATAGCAATATTGTCAACGGTCATACTTATTTAGTAGAAGTTTTGTATAATAAAAATTAAATATCAACACATATTTTTGGAGGAACTCCTTCTCTTAAATAGTCAATGGTTTTTTGACTTGACGGAATCTAAAATCGGATTACTTTAATAGGTAGTAATTTTGATAAGGTTGGAAATTAATATCGGGTTTCCCAAATAGGATAAGCTAATATAATAGGAAAGAAATCGGAATGTGGCACATCAATCATTTTAATACAACACATCAACAATGGGTAATTCTTTTAAGAACATTATAGCATTATTGGTACTTATTTTACATAATAAGTATTGATATAATTCTTAAATTATTAGATTTAAAAGAACCCCATTACTCCATGACGATGAGGAATTTTTTATGTAATTCAATTGACATAAGCCATAATTCACTTACATCTTATATCCTTTACTCCATAAATATCCCTTCACAGTTTTATTAGAAGAGGTATAAATTTGGAAATTCTATATAGTTTGAATATTTAAGCTATGAATTAGGTCTTACATATATAAGTATGTTTATTGCGGTATTGTTTAATTCATTAGTTATATACATTGATTTTAAATACAAGCAAATAATACATAGTTAATAGATAATACGTTAACTTGGCAACAATGTTCACTTAGATGTGCAGCTAGTTACATATCAGGTTCATTATTTCAGTATTAAACAAAAGCTCAAAAGCTTCTCCGTTCTCATAAAGCTCCCAGATACCTTTAATATAATTCAGAATTTGTAACACCATGTTTGAATTCAATTGCAATACCAATTTTTCTAAGCATGGCTTGAGAAAAGCTCTCTGATGTTTCAGAACAGCAGCGCTGGCAGCTATCATCAATGCAAATCCTGGTAAAATAGCATCCTGATTGTATGGTTTTTCAATATCATGAATCATTTCCTCGATGTGGGACTGGAAATGACTTGCATTCATATTATCGAAGTATAAAAATTTTTTTAGGAGTATAATTGAACTTCTTGTAACCAATTTTGCAATAGTAATATCAATTCTATTTTCTTTAGAAGTTGTGTAGGATTCCATTTCCTCCAAATCTTGAATATTTTTCTCTGACTCCATTAACATGATTTTATGATCAACAATATCATCTTCGCTTAATGGTAGTTTAAATCGGCACAGCCAAGAACACTTAGCAGCAGTCTCAAATGCAATATTTGAAGCTCTCCAAATCTTCGTTCCATACCATCTATTCTTATTTACAGGACAGGTTATATTTCTATCACCTTCAAATAGTTGAAACGGATTTGGAGCATATTGTTTAAGACTATTATAATCACCAAAAAATACTGCAAGGGTATAATTAAACACATAGTTTTCCCTGAATACTTTATCTAGGATAATACTTTGTAAGCCAATCCATTGGGAATCTTGTTCGTGTTCATTAGGAAGTTGCACCTCATTATTTAAGACTTCCTGTCTCTTGGACAATATCTTATTCGCAATTTCTAAATGCTTAACACACCTGCTTGCATTGGCTCCTATAAATTTATTTCTCAAACTAATGGATTGCATAACTTGGATTGCTATGAAAAACCAGTTTTCATATCCTCTAATTAATCCCTTTTTCATCTCCGCTAGAAGAACATCCAGCGCCTCTAAATACTTTTTGTGGGCTGTAAACTTTAACGACTCATTTTCAAAAGAGATTATAGTTGCCCCACATGCTACAAACACTTGGAGTAATGTCAGAGATTTTGATGATTCTGATACAAATAACTCAGTGAGTTCGTCTCGGTCACAAGGTTGTGCAATAGAGGGAACGAACTTCTCAATGAACTTTCCATAGAAACAATTATTCTCCAGTTGAAGATTCATACTTTGTACATGGTGATTTCCCACTACCAGTGGCTGTTCGTTGTGTTGGGATTGGTTCAAATCATCTATTTTCGGTATACTATTTTTGAACGCCGTGTCATTAGTATATTTCAGATCATTTATATCCCTCTTAATCTTATCCTGTCTGTGTGGCCACAGGCATTCAAGTTTACTTTTAATGCAATTCTTGCAAATAGGCTTCGTTTCGTCACATTTTATTTTCTTTCTTTTACAATGCATACATCCAAGAAACGATTTTTTAGTTCTTCTCGTTGGCTTTTTCCTAATGATAGAGTTTCCATTGATTTGAAGGACTTGTTGATACAGACGGTAATTGGTTTTCTCCGCATATGAATCATTAATCGACATAAAGTTTTATTGACTAAAGTTTTGGTAGTAACATTAAAATAAACCGAGATAAGATATAGTTTTGTGATACAAAAATTGTAGTTACTTCTTATAATAATATTAATAATATTCCTAGATTAAAATAAAACAACCAACGATTAACGATTAGTACATAGAATGAGTTCTGACGATATTGCAAAAGAAATTGAAATGAAGCAAACAGATAAAATAATTAAAAATAACAAAGAAAATAATAAACTTGATAAAAACAATGAGAATAATAGGAGACAAGAGATCGAAGATAATTTACCATTTCAGTATTTAAATATATCAAATCGAAACAGAGCAAAGCTAGCTCTTATTTTATGGTCAGCGTTTGCAGTCGTGAGTACTTATTTATTAATGATATTCCTAGTTGAGCTAATTGTACATGTTAGAGCCAATGAAATCTGAGCCTATGATTATTCTCATCCGCCATAAATGATTGCGTTAATGATGAACAACCATGGACTGCACTTAACTCAACAGATGATGAATATAGCTCAGTAATATATTGCTACCCACCATCTAATGTATCATCTACATTAACTTTAGCCAATACAGATAAAGATAAAAGGTATTTTTGGTTTATTACAGGCGATTGGAGAAATGGCGCTCTGTGTATAGTAGATATAGCAACTACTCTCATTTCTTGGGGAGGCTATTCATAAAGTTGGTAAAGGTATAGCAAGGTATCACGAGTATACTAACGGTAATCCATTCAATTATTACCAAATGACAGACTTAAAGAGATCGGACCAACCAGAAGTTAATGAACTAGTTCTTAGTGTCTTGGAATTTATAAATGGCATTAACCATACTACACATGTGATTTCAACAGTTCACTGGAATGTTGACACACATACCGCTTCAACCTACAGTAAGAAAATAGATGAGAGTAACATTGACAGTATATGATTTCGACTACAGATGGTGGTGAAGCACCACATCAGATAATTATTGGCTACAATAAAGGGCCAACTTATGTAAGATGGAATCGAGGTACTAGTGACCACATTACAAAGAGATCTGATAGGCGTTATGCAAATGAAAAGATAAGCGTAGGAGGAATTGAAGCTAACTTATACATAGCTGAATCATCTGCAGATCCTGGAGTCACGAATACAGATAGTGACTACAATACCTATGATGTATATTTTTCATGTCACATGGATATGATGAGCCACTCGGGTATCTATGTCCAGGTCTATGACAAGAAAAATCGAGCTACATTACTTTCTGCATCCATGAATGTGGAGATACTTAATCTATATTGCGTCGAGTAGAATGAGACAGTAATAATCCAATTAGTGAACATTTTGTCTAATAGGATTATTATTCACAGCCAAGATGGTATTTCAGAATAGTCTTAATTTTGAAGATTCTTCAGATAGTGTGTAAGTTTTGTATAAAAACAAAAATGTCTAAAAATATATTAGATTTAAATGCTACTGAACTGAAAATGTCCTTATAGGATAAAGTTATGGATGGATCATATTCAGAGCCGAAAACAGAACAGTTTAACTTAAAGTATTAGGTTTAAACTAACAATCTTTCTCCAATATTGACTATTAGAAAGTATAGACTACATCTGTATATGCAGATGCACATTTTTTAGATGCAAAAGATAATGGAATGATAAAGAGCCCCCTTATAAAGGCTTTGTTACGTAATTCTGTAACATATAATCGGATTTCAATGTATCTGTATAGAAAGTGGTTTTTAATTAAAGCTATTAATTACTACTACAATACCATTTTATTTCTTAACGAATTTGAATGGAATATCATAAATATGTGACCTCTACTAGATAAGTGTACTTGTGTTTGAGGATTATCAGATGTACTATATTTTTTGGCATCTTTGATTTTGAGGGCAATGACAATGAAATGTCTAACACGACATGCTCTTGACAAATATGAAATGAAAGCTACTATTATTCGCTAAAGTTTTTGGTACCAGAACTTTTTTGGCTCTGTGGCATATACTTTATCTAAAGCTAGTTACTTTCATTGGAAAAAGATAAGATCAAAGATATCATACATGTATTATATTGTATCCGTGGCTGGATACAATAATAATGAGATCCAATTTACTTCAGCACATTAACAAATTAGCTCTAAATATATTCCCCGCAAGGTAATTTAAGGAAACTTTTGACGTCGGTTTCATTTAATCTGAAAAACAGTTCTCAATTGAACCATAGAATTATGGAGCTAGAATCATGAAGAAGTGTTGCTATAGGATGGTTTACAGCATCTGCTATTATCTTATTTTACTTTGCACTCTATTAAACACTTACAATATTAATAGCTTAGTAGAAATGTGAAAGAACATGAATTAGAGTGGATAAAAGTGATTTGGAAATGGAAGATATTGCAGATGACAGCGTGTTTAAACACCATTCAGATAAACTATAGAAAGGTTATTCCAGAAGGTTAGACTTCACAGATTCAACATGTGAATTCGAGTCTTATCCTCATGTGGCTGATCTTTTTATTTTACCTATGATTGACCATAACTGAGTTGGATGTCGTCAGTACATGTTGAAAAAAGATATATGTGGTAGGTATTAGGTGCTATATGGAAAGAGGTAGAGACAAGTATGCTATGAAATAATTGTTAGATGATTGCCAGGATTGGAGTAAGGATGGCAAATATTTGGGGAAAGTTTTCAATTGTGTATGGTGCGGTATCTATTGCAGGGCGGGTTGGAGTGGGTATCAATGGGGATTAGGAGTATGGCATATTTTAAACAACATATTGGAATAAAGAAGCTTGATACAAGCACGTTCCTATATTATTTGGCTATGACTTGCTATACCATCGCATGAGTTTTAACTATCTTAGAGGTCAAAACTACTCTATGGCTATGTTCATATTTAAATAAGCCTATAGACTGGAGAAAAGGAGGATTTGGCAGTATGTAAACTGATAGACATGTAGTTGGAAAATTTTTGACTTGAGTAAAAAACAGAATAGTTTATTACTTTAGCTATTATGATCACAATAATAACCTATCCCTAACAACTATTAGAAAATAGACATTACTTGAATATAAGCAATTAGTTGGTATTACAATGGTACATACTTTATAATTATATACAGTATGTTAAATAGTGTCAGTATCAATCACTAGATTTTACGCAGGTCAGATCAAAGATTATTTTACAACATATCTTTAATTTTACAGCACTTTTTTTGAAGATTCTAAACTAATAAATCGTTGATATTATGACCAATTCTGAAAATCCTTTGTATTCCAATACTTTTGGCATACCTCCTCCAGCTAGTGAGAGCTACAATGATATTCTTTTTTATAAAAGGAACCTTGAAGCTGCCTTTAACCGCCAGTTATCAAACTCGTTTCAGCAAGCATTTACGAATACAACTTTCTCCCAACAAGATATGGAAACCCTTAATCAATTAGAGGCGCATTTAAAGAGCGTTGCTGAAGAAGAAAATAGTGGTGTAGCCCCTCACTGGTTCACTACGTGGGCAACTACTATTACATCTGAAATCAATTCCATGAAAGGTGACTTAACTAGTATTAAAAATGATGTTGCTACTTTGAAAGATGATGTTGCTACTTTGAAAGATGATGTTGCTACTTTGAAAGATGATGTTGTTACTTTGAAGGCTGATGTTGCTAGTATGAAAGTTCAGATTTATAGAACGAATTTCAGGGCCATTCGTAGTGATAACAGAATTGCTAGGGGTCTACATCATCCTTTAGAGCCACTTCCTTTTTTGGATGGTTCCTTGCCACCAGATTATTTGCCTATTATATCTAATGTCCAAGATATTGATAATCTAACTAAAGAGCAGTGCAAAGAGTACTTGAGAGGATACGGAATAACTTTTAGTAATAATGAAACTGTAATGTTAAAATCAAAGTTGAGGCACGCAGTTGGTTTCGAAACCGAAGGTGATCTCGATTATAAATTTCGAGCATTCAATCAAATTCGAAACTCTATACTTTAATTTACATAATTTTATTTGCTATTTATTATATTATTCCGTACTGCGAATAGAAAAAAGTCTTTCAGACTGAGTAACTCTTTGCTAATAACATTTTTTATTTTACAGTACTTATATAAAAAGTTATAAAATTTTTTAAAAATTATTGTTGATATTCCAGCTTAGGATATGATATCCGGGGATAACACATGACCTATAAAACGGCATTAGGTGTATTATTGATGCAAATTAATGAAGCTCTTACGAAATAAAAGAGAATATTTTTTGAAGTCATCGTGGATAGATAACGCCTTAGGCAATATGGAGATGGACCGACCAATGGAATAGCTAACCTATGACTCAGCTCATCGCCTAGCCACCTTAGTGGAAAAAGTGATGAAGAATTTTTATCTAGCTTCGAAGTATAAATAGAGCTACATTTCATAGATAATTAGTATAGTTAGTTGAGCGAATCACAATACAATTGTGCCCGTAATTTAATATAATATACTATATAAAATACCAGATATCTAATAATTATGAAAGTCGTAAATATTACTGACATCCGTCAGTACTACATTGAGCCCCATAATTCGCAGTACTACAGTACCCATCAATTCCACCATAAGTATTGAAGTACACTTCACCTGCTACTCCATCATACTCACCCATTCCATTATATCCACCATTACTATCTCCATCAACGCACATACAATATTTCCAGGTGTCCAGATCATCATTATCTGCATACTGATTATTGAACAGATTTTCTACATCGTCATAGTCTACATCTGGGCTATCTAATTCATTTTCCGCATTGCCCTGCAGCCAGATATCATAGTTATAACTTGACCAATTCACATCGTAGTAACTAGTACGCTTTTGCGAAGTACTGTTACTAGACAAACGATACTTCTCTTGATAACATTCTCCGATGCACCTTTCCTTATTTTGCCTTGCAACCTCAGATATCATCTCTTCCAAAGTGAAGCTACCATTTGCCACGAAAGTATGGTTACCAACACTGGATGATGCGTACATACCACCATCGGCCCGACTGTTCGTACCGTTATAACTGAAGGCAATATACTCGAAGTTATTAAAACCAGTTAGGTCATTATGAACACCCGCACCTAAATTATCGATAACACTACAGAAGTACATCTTTCCACCTGCTTTGTCAGAACCGAAATAATCGCCATCATGGAAATGATGTTCATTGTTCCTTTTTGTAGTGGAAGCACCGATAGTACCAGCAACTCCTAAACTGCCACTGGTTACAACTTACAAACCCGCAGTAAACACCGGAGCCCATATCGGCGACAACGCTGCTGCTATAGCGACGACAAAACCAGCCGAAGCCAACCCTATCCACAACCATTTATTTCTTTCCTCTAATTCAATGTAAGTACTTAGGTCATCGATAACGTTCCTAACACTAATATTGTTGACTGCTGAGTCTCGGCCGCAAATACTCTATTTATTACCTGTTAACTTAGCTTTACAGGCATCTAAAGAGTCGCTTAATTTACCATTTCTCACCAACAAGCATATTGAAACACCACACATTAACATCATCACAAAAGTGATAATGATCTGTGTGAAACGTCCTTGGCTTCTTATCTTGTTCAATTGAACTGTATCCATTTCGCAATGGACGGTATCGTCTTCGCGTTTACTGGACATTTACATTCTCAAATTTATTTTTCTCATAGCAATTATGAGTATTAAATAGTAGAGTAAAATTTGCGGGTAACTTTCAGTTGCAGTATACTGTCACTCATATCAGCATAAGGGGTTATTTGCAAAATAAAGAACTCACCACCTTTGGACTTAGAAATCCCCTATTCACTAAGCTAGTTTTGGGATTTCACGAACTATTTTGCTAATTTAAAATGGGGTAGATGACCCACCCGAATTTTAATCGCTCAACAAAAGATACCTGTAAAGTAGTTCAGTAGGGGTAAGCAGCTTCAGTTACGAATCGAGACTGTTTAATGTATTAGTGAGGCAATAAAGATATTAGTAGAAATAATACGAAGATCAGTGACATAAAGGTGTATTATGGAACATTTATCTGAAAGGTATTATTATTTGCTATATCTAGGAGACCAACTTAATATGAAGCTAAGTAGTTTACGCTCATATAGATACTTCAGTAGGAATCATAATATAAATAATAACTATATTAAGAGTTAGAGTTAGACTCTTAATATAATTATTTTTAAACTTATGTCAGTTGGCGTAATTATACGGGTTAAAAACAACGAAATAATTGCTTCAACAGGAAACAGGCGCAAAGCAAATCATTTGATGCATATCGGTTGAATTGTCAATTACATAACTTAAGTACAGTATTAATAGAATTATTTTTAAGTACCTTGAAATAGAGTGAAATTTCCTACCTGAAAATCCCCATACTCTAGATCCAAGTTTAGTTTGAATTAGCAGATTCGAAAAGAGATTTAGGAGGGTGAAAAGGATTAACTGTGTACAAATATGATTTTATTAATGTTGAAACACCATTATCAGCTAATATGAAACATGACCGAATCTATATTATTAATAGGCATATTATCCGCAGTCTCGATATTAATAGCGACTAAATAAATAACAGAATTCTAAATTAAGTATCAGAAATTAAAAAATAGTTCGGCTGAAAATATCCCGGATAATAAAGAATTCCCTAAACAAGCACACGATCCCTTACAATGAATACTCTATATATTAGTGGACATAAAGTAAACTTATGAGATGAAACATCTTTATAAATTAGTTATTGAATGTCTGTACATGGTGTTCTGATTTGATTGTATTATAAAAATCATCATCGTGGAGTACTTTTCCAGATGCGGGAATATCGTTCGCAACTACTGGACCATCCTTGAAGAAACCGTGGATTTTCTCATTGGCATAATTTTCTGTCTCAACATAGATATGTTATCCCAGGAACCTGTACAAGCATCTAACGCATTTATTCCATCCCATGCGAAAACGGAGGCATGAGCTGCCTTACCGGTAAATTCGTACTCAGTATAATTACCAGCTAAGAAAATAGAGGGAACCTCAGTTACGTCAGGAACATCTAAGGCCATTGGATGTACCTTAAAAGAAGCACAGACTTTTCACAAACACTACCTTTAAGTAAATGGCATTTTCCACCTAGACTTCCGTCTGTTGGAGTTCCTAAAAGTTGGACAGAACCATATTAATTAAACTTTTGCAAAGTTCTAACAAGACCTATGAATGTAGCACACAAACTTGCAGCGATTAAGTTGTGACTTTAACCATGTCCAATATCACGTAAGGCATCTAATACTGTGTTAAAACTAACGATACTTCAACGATTTTCATATAAGACTACAAAAGCAGTCTCCACTCCGTATGCATGTCTAGTTTCTTTGAATTCGCTGAATGATTCAAGTATCCAGCAATCAAATCGTGAGCATATCGTTCTTCAAAGGCTAATTCGGGTTCTTAAACATTTCTTCAGCAATATGGTGGATATATTTGCGATATTGTTGAGCGAGGTTTTCTATAGACTTAATGTTTCAGTTCAAATTGCATTTTTTTAGGAATGTGAGCTTTGGTCGTAAAAAATTTGTATGACTTGGGGTATCAGAATTTATACAATTGAAAAGCAGTTAATCGCATAAATCTTATAACTGTTCTTATAATTCACTCACACTTACGCCTCATACTACCGACCATACATTTATCAAACTAGAGTGCAAAATGTGTCATAGTGAACTGCAAAATATGTCATAGTGAACTGCAAAATATTTCATACTTTCTGTTGGTGTTCCAGTAAATGACTTGATATCCGGCTTATATTCACGTGATATAATTACGACATTCAACAGCCCGGGATCTGTCACCTGACCTAACCAAAGTGTTTATGTACTGCATACACAGTACTATATATAATCTTTATATATGGGAGGAAATGTTTTCTTTATTGTAATTCTAACTAATTACTTATGTAGATATAGTCTATACTTTACAAAGTTAAGCGTGTGGAGGGGGACTGTTATTTTAAGACAAATAGTTAATAATAAACTATTCTGTTCGTTGGACTCAACATAATATATCCGTCTCCAATTTTATCACTTTTATACTTTCTAATATATCAGATAATTCATTTGAATTAATTATCGTAAGTTAATTCAAAATTTTCAGCCCATAAATTATAATTTTATTAGGGTTTTAATACTGAACACGCAATTTTTCAGAAAATCAAGAATCGGTTTCCAAGTTTTAACCCATTGAAGTCATTCATTAATTGTCTTGCAGATGGAACTAATGAAATTCTTTTAAAGCTTAACCTACATACTTTTCTTACAAACTTATAAGCGGTGGAAGAAGAAACATTTAAATCTATGAAGTTTTCTTGAAGACTATTTACCATCTTCTCTAATGTGAGTGTTGAGCTTTCACTCACAATGGAGAGCAAGTGGTCCTTGTGAAGTAGATTAAAGATAGGCTTCCTACCAAGCTATTTGCTACTAATTAATACCAAATAATTCACAAAGTTGCTGCTCGTTTTTTTTTTTCCCAAGTATAGGCAGTTTGCTTAGGAACACCAAGAATATTTGCAGCCAGATACGCCGAAAAGCCTTCTTCCACCGTCATTTCATTAAATTTTTGCTTAATCTCAAAAGAGTATCTAAAACATTTCCTCTTTGATTCTGTTTTTATTTGGTCAATTTCCATCATAGATCGCTGGTTGCTGCTTTTTACTTCTTTCCTGATTTTTTCTTTACAATTTTTAGTCATATTTGAAACTCTGAAAGTCATACAAGACTCCAAAGGTGCACCTACATTGTCTACATGTAGTGTCATTAGCTTTCTACCCTTTCCATCGAATAAGTGACCGTGGCCATCTTCGAAGATAAACTTATAGTCTGCTTCGATGTTCATATTATTTCTAATATAAATACTGATCACATAAATGGTATGAAATATTTTGCTGTTTAGTTTGAAAATATTTGCAGGTTGGTTTGAAATTTATGGGTCGGAAGTATGAGGGGATTTTCTCGGTTGGTATGAACAATTTTGGTCCGGAAGTATGAGCAGATAATGGAAATACTGATATCAATCACACCAAAAGGTTATATAGGTAGTGTACTACCTTAATCTATTAGTTGTACAGAAAAGATGATCATATATAAATTGGAATTGTATAAAGTACTATACATCTTGTGAATGTAGGTTCGTATTTAAATGACGTATTTAAATGAAATATTCCACATATCAATTGAAAAGAATTCATGAATCAAGAAATCCAAAGAAGCAAGAAGGATTTTGCCACAAGGTGTATTGTAGCATCTGTTATATGTTGTCTCTACTTTGTACATTATTAAATACATACAATCTTAACAGAATAAGTCGAAATCTAGAAGAACTTGAATTAAGAATTCCTAAGATAAAGACCAAAATGGGTATTTCAGATGTTAGTATATCATGAATGAGCTATAATGGAGGTTAAGATTTCAATCTCGTCAAGAGATTACATCCTCAAATAGTATGCTGGAAATTGTATACAGTAATAGTTCCTAGAAATTAATTAATGTGACACCATTCTTTTTTGGTACCCACAAGGTGATAATTCTGCATTTGGGCGTGGTTTAAGATAGTAGGCATTTATTATTTTTATGTATTTTGCCTTTACCAATATACAAATACTACAGTTCAAATAGGCTTATGGTATATGTTAAATTTACATGAAAACATGTAAATTTATTCGTAAGAAAAAATACTAATGGGCTACAATTCCTTTGAACTTGGATGTTCCTGGGTCTTTTTGTTTAATAACTGCTCCAATTGCGTCATTAGATGCATCCGTGATTACAACGTATATGTCATCTTCCTTTGGCGTAATTAACACAGTTAGTGATGTGATGACTTCTTATAGATTTTTGAATGCTTTATCTTGGGATATTTCCAATTCTTCCTTACCATTGCTATGACTTTGGATTGGTACAGCAATAATCTGGTATCTAAGAACATGTTTAAGGTAGTAATTGGTTATTCCTGAGAATTTTTGTGAATCTTTTGCTGTTCTGGGTATTTCCCAATTGATAATTGCTTCACTTTTTCTGGTCTTATACCTTCTGCCGACACTATGTGTCTTAGAAACTGTATTTATGTGGATAAATTCACTCTTCTTCTCTTGGACCACTAGATTATTTTTCTTCAATATGTCCAACACCCTTCTTACTGCCTTCTTTTATGCTTCCAACAATTCGCTATAGATCTGCACTTTATCGATATATACTAATGTACAGTTAGCTTCAATTTCTGGTTCCAAAATTTGGTTTATGTGCCTTTGAAATGTTGCAGGTGCATTACATAATCCATATTTCGTAGTAAAGCAGTCTTATGTCTATCCCATTCATCCACAGGTATTTGATGATAACGTTGTGCCAAAAGATAACTATAATTTAATGTTGTGGTTGTTTCAGGATTATAATTATAGTACCTAAGAAGGAACTAATGGTCATCTATATTATTTATGTGTATGTTCATGATGAGGAGTAATTATAGATTGAAAAAGTATGAAACCTAATCAACGAACATAATGGTCAATTCATTGATCTATTAGGTTAAAAGATTAAAACAAGATTATCCCTTATCAGTTACTTGAACTAGTATTTAATTGATCTTATATATAGATATTAACTAGTCATAACTAAAATAAATAAACTCACTTCAGCTTATTATATTGAATAACCAATATACAGTACTGTTAATATACAGTACGCCAACATTCTTTGGTGCGAAGCATATTGGTGTACTATTAGGGCTCTTGCTTGGTCGGATGAACCTTTCCTGATGCGTTATTTCATTTGTAGTTCTTTCTTTCTCTTGGGTTCAACCTATAAGGAGCTCTGTTTGGGGGTTTGCTACCTTCCTTCAATGGGATATTGAGTGTAGGTTTGTTTATGTCCGGATCCCCATTTCTTCTTTATTAAATAGCTCCTGTCTGAATTCTAATCCCTCCTGACTTTCTGTCTTCTTCTATTCGTCATCTTCGTCATCTTCGTCATCTTCGTCATCTGGACGAGTCATCATCCATTAATCTTCACTTTGACTTCACTCAGTCTCTCTGGAGTTCGTATACCTCTTACTTAACTTTTGTCTCTAGTCCAATTTGTTCAATGCCTGGTGATCCAAGTATTGCAACTATTTGCCCATTCCTGTGTACACAGAATGACATTTTCCCATGTAAATCGTGAGTTTATGTTACTCCTTGTGTCATTGGCCATGAACTTCTTCCATCTATGCATGTTACATGCTTCTCCTCAATCCAACCCTCATTCACTTAGGTCACTAATCAAGTTGACCATTGCTCCAGTGTCTACAATCAAGCGAATCTTTTCTTCGAGTTCTTTGAAGTTCCAATGAAGCATTATAAGTTCCATTTGTTTTATCTAAATTTTTGTATTTGCTAGACTTTCGTTAGTAGATCTTCCTTCTCCTAGTTTAACGTCGATTGGGGACGGTTGGAGTCCAGCTTCTTAATTGGACAATCTGCTATAAAATGTGCATAACTTCCACATCTAAAACAGGAACCTTTCTGTTTTTTGCTGACATGTCTGAGAAGCTTTTCTCGAATATGGGAAGGTCTTTTGAAACTAAGTTTAGGGATGGGTTTTTTATAAGTCAGCGACCACTTTTGTTTTCATAGGGCTCCAGTAGATCTAATATGATCTATAATAGTCACCCTAGTGGTTGCAATTCCTTTGCACTTAATTTGATTTCAACGGCTAACCCATGTACGAATAACCTGTCAGACTCTTCTTTAGGTATGTTACCAATGGCATTTTCTAGCTCGGCAAATTTAATAGCATAGATAGTGATGTCACCTCCTTCTCTTAAGTTATATAGTTCCTCAGTTAGGTCATCTATATATGTAGGAGGAATGTACCGTTCTCGGAATCTTCTCATCCCTTTTTCAATTCCTACTTCTTTAATTTCGATACAGAAGTCCTTACGTTGTTCATTTTTCTTCCAGAAGCCAGCATCCTCGATGGGGCCACTATAAACATATATGCAAAAGCCTTACTGTTATGTATATCTGTACTCAGATCCCTATTACTCATTATGTTCTATACATTTTCGTACGCACAGTGTAGGGCTATCTTAGGAGAGTCACTGGACTCCCCTAAGAGGTAAGTTTCTTCACTCCTTCCATAATACATTTGTCCAAGCTAATTTCTCCGAATTCATATTAGCGGCGTTACTAAGTGTAATAGATTGACTCTTAGATAGATTATAAGTGTATTATACTTACTATTGAAGTATATAAGAATAACTT